>LTAE01007978.1:0-14024 GCA_001647135.1 Pontederia paniculata | reverse complement strand
AGCATGCACCTCTCAAGCAGAGGTTAAGGTTAGGCAGCAGATCAAAGGTCAAAATAAGATAAAGAAAGAAAATGAAAAAAAAATATTAAAAATTATAAACAAGGTGTGAAATATAAACAATGGAAATAAGACTTGAAATAAGAATCGCAGGGTTAAAGGCGCGAAAATATCAAAGGTCCTCCCCAGCCACGGCACCAAAAACTTGATGCGAAGTGTGGGGGTAAGATAAAGAATGACCACAGGTTAGGGTGTAAAGCCAGGGTCAAACTTCCGTAAACGATTGTCTTCACTTCAAATTTTAATATTTATAAACCTAGCACACTCCTATCACCGCAAGTATACGACAATCGTCCAGTACTTCAGGTATCGATCCACAGGGAAACATCATTTTCATGCTTTTATTCCACTTTTCCTCAGACAAGTTCTCGCAGTTGGAGGTTTGACACTTAGAGGTGCAAGCCCTAACCGGAATAGGTGAGGGTAATCAATTGAAAACATAAATAATATTTTTGGGTTTTTGAAATAGAAATTGTAGAATTTAAAAGAAAGATAGTTCTAATAATGGTAGGACACCAGAACCCTGGGTTCACATAATGATATCATGCAACTCTTTGATCACATCGGCCTAGCTCATTTTTGGCAACAAGCATGTACAAACTCTAGTCTACCTTGGAGGCTGTTTGGGCCGAGATACTATACTAATACGATAAAATCAGATACAAACGTGCATATCACACATGAATCAACAACATTATGAGGAATATGCATGATTATTGCGCTCGCCAAGGATTTTACATCTTCCAACTCCAACTGCATCCTCCACACCACATCAGACTATACTTGGGTTGTCTCTTTTCCCTTCTTTCTTTAAATCTTTATTTGAAACACGTTCATTTTTCTTTTGGGTTTTAGATTCCAACACTGAAGACATTGTTGAGTTCAAGCTTGGGAGAGAATGCATTTCATGCATCATGTTGGCATTAGTATTTGCATATCATATTTGATTTTTCACAATTTGTCTTTTTCTTTTGCTTATTTTTGTAAGCATTACACTGAAAATTGAAAATCCATAAAAATTGAAAATTTGAAAAATTCCAAATCCACCACTCACCATCTTATTTTCTTATGTCTCATTGTTTTAATGGTATCTTTAAGTAAAATTCAAGGACATTTTTTATGAAATTTGAATACTTTTGTTTTTATTGTTTATGACTTGAGTATTGTGTATTATTGGTTTGTTGCTAAGTCGAACTATGAACTCTTAGACTATAATTCTTGTTTAGCTTTGTTTTATTTTTCTTTTACTTTAGCCTTGATAGTAGTAGACTTTTTATTGAACATATAAGTATCTTTTGAGATTAAAAAAATAAGTAAAAAGGTGCGAAACGAAAATTTCGTAAAAAAGGAGAAGAAAAAAATTTGAAAAATTAGAAAAATATTATGTGAATAAAGGGGTTGAAGTAGTAGTTATGTATTGTCCAGAACTTGGGTGAGCTCGAGCAAGTAAGCTCGATAGGTGCTTCAACACCTGTTGCCCTAAGACCATCTGGTCTAGGAGTCATCATTCGAAAGCCCACTACACGGACCACCATGTGCAAATTGAAAAAAAAAATATCTAAGTACTAACTCAATTGCCTAAGTTTGAACCCTTCATTCAAAATTTGGGAAAGTTCGGGCAAGTACACCCGTAGGGGAATCTTTTATCCTTGTGACATAAGGCCAATTGGTCTGAGATCCATCACATGAAAGCCCACTACATGGACTTCCTTGTGCAATTCTACTTGAAGATTAGAATTTGCTAAAACATACAATATCAATTTCAGCCTCGTGCAAAAAATAAAATATATTGAAGTTGGTTACTGGAATATGGTGAGATACTTTTGTGACGAGCATGTAAAAGGACGGTGCTACTAGAAAAATAATCGGCTTACGAGATGAAAGCTATGACGGACCATTTTCTTGAGCCTTGCCTTGAATTTTTGCTTGAGGACAAGCAAAACTTTAAGCATGGGGGGAATTTGATGGATGCATAATCATACATATATTTAACACCATTTTTAGTTTATTTTCATTGATTTCCACATCGCATGCATCATTTTATCTACTTATTTGCATTTATTTATTTTGAGTCATAAACTACCCAATTTGTTGCTTTTTATTGTCTAGGAGGTAAGAGGACGAAGAAATGAAGACATCGAAAAAATTGACACTCAATTCAAAATTAAAATAAGTCATGACAATATGAGAAGTATGTTTTTAATCTTCGATCACGCTCGTGAAAATTTTATCATTTTCTGTGACACATTCTGGGATAGAATTAACTTTGTTTTTTGGACCCGTTAAACCTTATATTTTATATATTTTGACCCGAGATTGAATTATATCTGCTGGAAAATGAAGTTTGACATGTTAGGACTCTTCACACCTATTGAAAATCTATAAATAAGACCCTAAGGCCTAAATTTGAATATATGCTTCATGTTGAAAGAGTACATAAACGCTGGAGAAGAAGACTGAGTGTTGAAACATTTTTCTAAAACACAATTGTCGAGGTGTTGAAATTCTGAATTATTCTTTGTAATCTTTCTCTTCTATTCAAAGGATGAACCCTCATGTATTTTTAGTCTATTTTTTTTCGTGAAGAATTTTTAGTGTAAGGGAAAACACATTGACACTTATTTCTAATTAAATTTAGTTTGTCAAATTTCTTATGCATATGAATATTGTGCTTAGTGCTTTTTAATGATTTCCTTGAGATTTTGATCTTTGATATCATTTTGGAAAAGAATAGTGTGTTCTTGGTTCTCTCTGACTTCTTAGATTGATCTTTGAAATTTCTATTCGAAGCATTACATACTATGCCTATATAGCATCTTGGGAGGAATACATCAGGTGTAAGATATATGAGATTGACATCCTATAGAGGAGTGATCCATACTTAGGAAATACATTTTAATGAATCTCAAATTAGTGATAGATTAGATTGGTATTCTAGAATGGAACGAGTCCATTAGAGTCGAGATAGTTGATACATAATGTAGTGTAAATTAAACTTTAGGTAGATCTTAATCCTCATAAAATATGATTAAAATTGAATTTCAATATACTTTGGTAAATCATTGTTTCTTCCTATTTATTTTTTCTCATCTTGGATCGGTGCTTGTTATTATTAAAATCTGAATTTTATCTTTAATCGTATCTTTTATCTTATCATTTGCAAAACCAATGTTATCTCCTATTAGTTGGTGAAATTATATAGATAATAATATGAACCCTCATGAGAAAGATACTCTACTCACTTTAATTATTACTTGATCATAATTAGTACACTTGCTACTGATTTTTTCTACCATCTTAGCATGCATCAGTTGGTCATGATTGATTGATTTTATTAAGGAGACCTATACATGTCATAATGAGATTCTTTCTTATATAAGATTATTTATGACCATTGTGGACCAATGCATATATGTGATGACCAACCCCAACATAGTCAACCATTAGCCGTAATGAGAGGGTTAATATAGAAAATTTACTAATTCAAATTCAAATAGTGAAACACTACGGAAACATGATAATGAAAATTAACGAATTCATGAATTTTTGAAAAAAAAATTGTCATGATCTTTGTGTAAAATAGATATTTGCAAAAATTCCAATGGAGACAAGATGATATAGCATAATCATGAATCAAAGGAAATGATCATATAAGGGATAAAAGTTCATAATATAACCATATGGGTCAAATGAGTAATTGTGCCAAGCTCAATAAGAATTGTAATGCATCTTCAAGCAATAAAGGTTGAACATTTGATCATCTCTAGACTAGTGACAACATTCTAAGTGACTAATGTATGCATAATTCAACATGTTTTGGCTAATATAATTTTGGCTATTTTAACTTCAGGTTTGCATTTTATCTCAATAAGAATAGTAATGCGTCTTCAAGTTTGCAAAATATAATTTTGGCTATGTTTAACATAGAATGAATCCATTTTTAATGTTTATTTGCTTCTATTCCATTGATCCAAGAATCTACACATGCTTTGGTATTTGTTTGCATAAAACTGCATGGAAGGGCTAAGGAAAGCGTAGAAGAGACCAAACATTGAGAAGGAGTCCATTCAAAGACTAAAGGACCAAAATTTTTGGTTTCATAGGACGTTACAAGACATGACGACCTTGATAAAAAACCTACAAAATGATAAATAACGTAATGGAAAATCACGATCCTGACAACAAGCTCAAATATGCAAGTTAGCATATAATGGGTCGTAACATGAGAAGTTTGTTGAATCTAGGATCCCGAGACTGTTTTGATGATCACAAATTTGTAAGGGAGCTTAGTTTGTACTAATGAACTTGTTGAGTTGATTTCTATAACAGGTCGTTTCAAGTTCAGAAGTGATGCGTAAATTCACACACGTAAAAAATATACTCGGCAAGTATACCGATCGCTCAAGTAATAAGAATGAGTAAAAAGAGTTGTCAATCCCACAGAGACTAATGAATTCAAAATCTGAAATCTTATTTGAAAACTTGAAAAGATAAATTTTAATAATTGATTTTTGATAAGATAAAACAAAGAGATAAGATAAGATAGATAGAAGATAAAAGATAAAATTTAGGTTTTTAAAAGATAAAAAGATAAATAAATTCGATTGGGTTGGTTAGGGATAGAATTCTGTTGACCACTGTTATCTTTTGGAAGAGATAAAATGATTTAAATATTGGATGGCAGAAGCATTGATTTAAAATTATAAGACTCTGGAAACAGATGACTTAACTATTTTAACGATAATTCAGATTAGGAATACGTGAAAACGTTAGACCCTAAATTTATTACTTTTAAAATGCATTGAAATCAAATCCTAAATTATATATATATATATATATATATATATAATAGCATAAGATAATATATTGTTTGAATCAAATTATGAAATAATACATACTCAAATTAACTTATGCATTAAATTATAGTGAGGTAAAATAGTTTATGTAATAACTTAAATTAAATATAATTTATGAAGATATTAAATCAAAATCAAAATCAAACTAAAACAAAATAATTTAAGAAGATAAAAATACTGAGTTATGAATAATCTAAAGTTATATTATTCAATTAGCTTAAAATTAGAATTTAAAATTAATTATGTCATTTTAAAAATTAGTTTAATGTATAATAAATAAATAAAGAGGAGAGGAGAGAGTGCAAGTAAGGGAGGGTGAGGACGTCACATGCACAGGAAAAAAAAAGCAAAAGAAAATTGATTTATGTCTTTAAGCGAAATTGTCTGATTTTTGCTGAAACCAAGAATTATTACTCCGATTCTAACAAATGTCACATTATTCTTTAAAATCGATAAAAATCAGTTAGAACTTGATATAGATTGGTGTACAAAAGCTAGACGCAGTAATCGAGATATATAAAACAAGAGTACTTCTATAGCCTTCTAATTATCTTCTTAAAAAAATTTTTAATCCCTCACAATAATGTCACTTATAATTTATTAAATTTTTAGAAGTAATCAAATTATATGAGTATTAATAAGATTTTTAGGAGGATGAGTTAGGATGATTTAATTTTTTTCATAAAACAACTGGATTGAATTATTTCACCACTATGAAGTATATGGAGTATGTCCAATTCGATAGGTCGAATTTAAATTATAGATTTTCAATTTGATAATTTTGAAAAAATATATAAGAGGCCTATATTAAACTATATATATGAAAATCTTAATTACTAGTTTTTTAATGCATGCAGTTGCTTAATGTATATGTTTATCAATTAAATATTTCAAATTGACCTAATTCAAACTAATGCGAGATGTAAACGATTTATCTCGTGAGATAAAATAGTTATAATTATATTCTATGCAACTATGCAAATGTTCACATAATCTTATGCATGTAGATTTTGTTCACAATTTGCTATATAATTATACAGAAATTAGGGCGTGGAAATTTTGCCTCAATAATAAAAGGTGGGTGAGTGAAAGCTTGCATAATTTGTGTAATGATAGCAAATATATTAAGTTGTGTTGCTAATTAGATGACAACTAGATGTATAATACATTATGTTAAATGAACGTGATGGAAACCATATGAAAATGAGATGATGTCAAGTCATATAAAATGGTTAATTATATTTAATTCATGAGGCATTTCAACAACATCACAAGTTGCAAAAATATCTTTTAGAAGAAAACAGTGCTTAGAATTTTCCATTGCTTCAAAATGGGGATCAAAAGAAACATTTGTTTACCCAAAAAATAGAGAAACATTAAGGCAACATGATTGCTAGGTGTGGATGAAAACATTGACCTGCACTAAATATTCAGAGAACTTATGTCATGGTTAGAGTGCAAAATTTGTGATTTTAAATGCAATGTTCAAACAGATAGGGAAGAGTGCCTACGTCATGAGAGTTCTTGATTTTGAGTGCATTGCAATATTAGTTTGCACCACATTTCATGGATTGATTTCTCATGATAGGATCTACCTGGATTGCATTTTATAGCTTCTCTAGCTCTTGGGTACGTACCGTGAAAATTACTTTTACGAGAAAAATGAGTTTGTTTTAGGTAAATAATTTAGTTATTTTATTTTATTTATTTAAAAATAATTGTGTTTGAGAGCGACGTTATTTTTTAGCACTGTTTGACATGTATGAAATGTTTAAATAGTTAATAGCGAATAAGGATTAGCAACTAGATATTAACGATTAACTAGTAGTAAATTAATGTTTAAACTTTTAAAAATATTTAGAAAATATAACATTTGAATCGATTGATAAATATAAAATGTCTAAAAATAATTATTTGAATATTAATAAATAATAATAAAATAAATAATTAACTAAATAATTTATAAATTATAAAGTGCTCATATAAAAGAATAAGTGTATTCAGACAAATAATACTAACTAAAAATAAAATATTTTAATAATATATTAAAAAATAATTTTTAATTATTTTAAATGTTAATCTTTCGAACGCTCAAAATGTTATATTTGAATATATTGCTATTATTAAGCGTATTTATTAAACACATTAATTTAGTCGACACACTACATATTATTTTTGAATAATGTCATAAGATTAAGATTATTAACATCTTATTGATTTGGTTAGTTAATAATATAACGTTAAATGTTAATCATCTTTGATGTTTTAAATTTGAATTTGACGTTAGTAAATAGTAACCATATTTCTTAAAAAGCTATTTACAAATTGAACGTTGCTATTTGGGGTATGTTCTTTCATAATACAAGTGAACCTCTAACAAATCTGCTAAATATAAAAAATCAATATTCAATTTCACTCATTTTCAAGAAGTGCATTTTTGAATTGCAACGAACAGAGAGTTTTCTTAAAATTTACTCTTATCTATATTTTTTTTCTTTGAAAATCACTTGCATCTATAAACAGAAATAGACACGGCGAAATATAAATAAAAAAGAAATTTAACTAAAAAAATTGCTTATATGTTATATATGAGTCCATACAGTTAAATATTAATTGCACAGACACCTATTACATATATAACTTCACTTACTAGTTACTAGTACTTGCACAAGCGCCCCAATCGATAAAAATAAATAAGTATTGGATGCGTGAGTCAGAATCCTGACCATATTTGATCCGATAGGTATTTAATTAATTTGCATTTGCATTCATGGACCATGGTAGGTGGAGACGTGGTTGCCAATCCCCCAACAGGTGCCATTAATGCGAGATCAAGTCGCGGTGCAAACCACACGGAGAGAGAGAGAGAGAGAGAGAGAGAGAGAGAGAGAGAGATGTCGGTTACTTCATCAATTGACCCTCGTGTGGTTTTATGCAGTATATATTGCTATGAATGATGAATGAATCACGATTCGAGTCATGAGAAATGCATTGTAAAGAAATTTTCGGGAGGTTTCATATATGTATAATTTAATGAAATTTTCTTAGGTGTATAGAATTAAAAAAAATGAGCACGGACTAAAAATCTGATTGTCACGAATTAAATCGATTCAATTTTTAAATTTTTTATATCCGGATTAAGATCATGTCACAAAGAGAAAGAGAAAAAGATCGTTCGAGGATTGGGGGCTCCCGGGATACACTCTTGTCCCATTTATAGTCGTTTGTCCGCACTCATTCGCCTCCTTTAGTAGCTCTCCATGCATTGACCGTTTTGGCGGTTTCGGTGCCCTACATGCGCGACTGTTCGTCGACAGACGCGATGGTCGTGATCAGAGCAGGTCGTTACAATAATCTTCCTATTAACCAATGTGGTCACTGTATTAGCACTCTCACTATCCGTGACTAGTCTAACTAGAGATCATATCTTAAAGTTCCACTATTCGTGAATACTTCGTATCGACTAAAAAAATTCTGAGTCCCATCAAGTCTATATGCTCGATAAATTATTAGCGCTCCCACTATTCGTGAGTAGTCTAACTGCGAAGTTTCACTGCCTATAAATACTTTGTACTGACTCAAATATTTCTGAGTTTCATCAAGCCCACTTGATAAACGTACTAGCTGCAATTTCCTTTGTGAGAGAATCAACTAATATGTCGCTCGTAAACATATATGTCAATGTTATTTCCTTCTTATCTAAATATAGTGATATTCAATTACAATAGACTTCCCTTTTGAACTTTTAGCTCCACTATGTATCAAGTTGATCACATCTTGATTATCATAGTATATCGATAATGATCCTCTAACCAGATCGAGCTCTAGTTACAAAAGAAAGTGTCGGAACCAAACTTCATGGATGATTGTTGTACTACAAGCAACATACTCAACCTCATGTATGAGTCTAACCACACATCCTTGTTTCTTGCTGCCCCAAGAAACGACTGCTCCACCTATAATGAAAAAATGACCTGATGTGAATTTGCGATCGTCTATGTCATCGCATAAATTCGCATCCGAATACCCTACTGCATCGAGTGTATTAGTCTAGTATGTCAATCTTAATTTTTTTTTGTATCCTTCAAATATCGCAATATCCTCTTAATGATCTTCTAATGGACTTTCCCATGATTACTCTGAAAATTTGCTAACTAGGCTTATCGTGTAAGTCAAATCGGGCCTCGTACAAAGCATTATATATATTAGGCTTCCAACCGCTTATGCATAAGGCTCACCCGATGGTTCTTGCCCTGCATTGAATAATGTCTTTTACTCAGTCTTTTCCCAACCACTAATGATGTCGGTGTAGGAATGCTATTTAGCGTCCTAAATCTCCTCATTACCTTGTTGATGTATTGTTCCTGACTTAAACTCAAGCTTCTTGAGTTTTTATTACGACTAATTTGAATGTCTAGTACATAGGATGCCTCACTCATGTCTTTTCATTTCAAATTACTTGCTCAATTTCTTCTTGATCTCATTGAACATTTTTATATTATTTTCGGCAAGCAATATGTCATCTACATACAATGACAATAACACAAAACTGCTTTCATTCTTTTTGATGTAGACATAGTGATCCAATTTGTTCGTCTTGAAAATAAATGTAATCATCGTCTCATGGAACTTTAAATACCATTGCCTAGACGATTGCTTTAAGTCATATAATGATTTTTGGAGTTTATACATTTTATTCTCCTGACATTTCATCTGAAATCCTTCAGGTTGCCGCATATATACGTATTCTGACAGTTCTCCATTTAAGAATTTGTCTTGACATAAATTTGGTTCAAGTTCAAATCCATATATGTCACTATCACTAAGATCACTCGAACGGGTGCAAACTTAGTCACTAGAGAATAATTTTCTAAAAACTACTCTGGTTTGCTGAATATAATTCTTGGCCATCAATCTTGCTTTGTGTCTATCAAGAGAACCGTCAGCACATTACTTCCTCTCGAATATCCATTTGCACCTGACTAATTGCTTACCTTTCGGCAAATCACATAATTTAACATTCCATTATTGTCAATTGAGTCCATTTCATCTTTCAAGACGGCCTCCAGACTTCGATTCACTAGAAGCCATTGCTTCTTTATACGTAATAGGATTTGTACAATCCTCTATCTCAACATCAATAGAGTAGCACGATGCTTCACACTCATACATCACATAATCATTCAAATGTATGGGTGTTGACCGTGGACGCTTGGTACCAGTTATACTCGTGGAAATAATGAGTTCCTTAACTCCTTCCAAATGTATATCATTTTGTAAACCATCAACTCCCACTGTTGGATAGCAGCGGCGGAGCCGGGATGTATTACGAGTGGGTTCACAAATAACTAGTAATAAAAAATATATTATATAATTGAAACAAATTAAGTATATAAATAATTATTTATAATATTAATTTTTAAATACACCTTATGTACCTAAATCATTTAAAAGATATTGTATAAGTGAATAATTATATTAAAATGATAATTGATGCGTAAATTCACACACGTAAAAATATACTCGGCAAGTATACCGATCGCTCAAGTAATAAGAGTGAGTAAAAGAGTTGTCGATCCCACAGAGACTAATGAATTCAAAATCTGAAATCTTATTTGAAAACTTGAAAAAATAAATTTTAATAATTGATTTTTAATAAGATAAAACTAACAGTTAAGATAAGATAGATAGAAGATAAAAGATAAAATTTAGGTTTTTAAAAGATAAAAAGATAAATAAATTCGATTGGGTTGGTTAGGGATAGAATTCTGTTGACCACTGTTATCTTTTGGAAGAGATAAAATTATTTAAACATTGGATGGCAGAAGGATTGATTTAAAATTATAAGACTCTGGAAACAGATGACTTAACTATTTTAACAATAATTCAGATCAGGAATACGTGAAAACGTTAGACCTAAAATTTATTACTTTTAAAATGCATTGAAATCAAATCCTAAATTGCTAGGCTTCTTTCGAATGAATAGCAACCCACAACTCAGAAATTCTGGAAACAGATAGATCCAAGTCCTTAAATCTGATCACGAAAACCGAATAAAACTCGCCGGAAATTATTTTGCCGGACACGGTCCGCGTCGGCCGAAACGGCCCGAGTTGGCACTGTTACGAATGCGGCTATGGAGAACGCGAATCGAGTTCTGAAGAGAATCACGACCGCGTTCTTCCCGATTATAAAATAACAATGAAAACGGCAGAAATAGGTCGCGTGGCCGAAAACGGCCGGAGTTGTCGCCGGAAGGGACGCGGTCGTGTCCTTAGAAGGATCACGGTTGCATACAATAAAATATATTAAACGGCGCGAAAACCGAGAAGACCAAAACGGCCTGAGTCCTGAAAAGGATCTCGGCCGCGGTCTTCCCACGATTAAAATAATACAGGAATTACGCAGGCGAAAGAAGAAACGGTCCGAGTTATTAAACACGGCCCGAGTTGTTCTTAGCCGAAAACAGTCGATTATAAAACTCAATTAAAATCAGATACGAATCATTAAACAAAATAGAATACTCAGATTTAAGTTCATCCAAACATTTAACATATAATAATCCAAAATCTAACAGGGTTTAACAGATTCTTCCCTAACCAATAAACTAATCTAAAAAGAGAAAAACTACTAACAAATTATCCAGAAATTCTTCAGGACTTCGTCGTCTTCGGGTCTCCTCCTCTCCAACAGAGCTTCAGGCAGAAAACTTCAACTCCCAAGACAGACCTTTAGGGTTTACATGGGGTCTTATTTATAGGCAAAAAGGTAGACATGAAGACCCTAGATCGTACGGTTCAGATTAAATATAAAATTTTAGAAGAGAAGGAATCTTTATCGATCGTCTGATCCGCGAGCCGACTTTGTATAGAGACAACACGGCCCGAGTTCCTAGAAAACGGCCCGAGTTGTGCTGATGTGGACTTGTATTCCCTGTTGGAAACGAACGCGGGCGTTTCGACATCACAGCTGACACGTGGCATCATCTGATTGGATTGATCAACCGTGTTTGCTTGAAAATCATCTGACGTGGCGTGACGTGGCGAACGAAACGATCTGAGTTGGAAAACATAGCCCGAGTTGATGAGGAGTAGGACACGGACCGTTTTGGGTACAAAACGGCCCGAGTTTCAGTTGGTTTCCGCCAGACTTCCGCTCTTCAATTCTTATTCTAGATTTTGCGCAGTTTTGAGGTTCTTTCACCTGAAAATAATTAAAGAGACAACAAATTGGTAGTTTCTGACTCATAGGTAACATATAAAGAATAAAATACTAAAATGATAAATAAACTTATACTAAATGCCTAAAAATGACATGAAATAGATGCGTGCAACATGTATATTTTTGCTCGCATCAATAATATTATAAACCAACTATAAATCATACCAATAAGAAATATTTCTATTATTTTATATTTATAAATAAAATAAATTGAATTATATAACATTGGAATTTACAATGAATTTAATTGTTAATTTAATAAAAACAAATTTACAGAGAAAATGCAAGAAAAATTATGAATAGTTTTATAATACATGAAAACAATGTCATCTTATGATTTATGAAAAAATAAAGTTAAAATTTCATAAAATCACATGGTCAAAATTATAATGTTTTTATTGAGAATGTTAGATAGTATTATAAATGTTTTCTCTAAAATAATAAAAGAAAGATGATATATCCCATTGAAAATTATTGCATTTGAAATATTATAGTTACTATTAGTCCGGGAGAGAAAAAAATGAATTAAATCAACATGTTGGAGCGACTGGATTCGATTTGGCGACCAAACATCAATAACTTGACCACTTTACCATCGTGGAGAAGATGAAATTATGACTAATTCCGCTTGGAAAAATTATATTTTAGTGCCTGCACGTGCAACCTTAGACAGACACCTACCTCCGCCATTATTAGATAGTACAATGTATCTCTGGAGTTGTCTCCACCGTCATCTAGAATAGTGAGGGGTTCTTCATTTTCCCGGACTTGCTCCTTTTCGTTCTCAAGAAAGGTAGCATCACGACTCTCTATAAGACCTTTATCTTGGTGGAAGAATCTATCCCCTTTGGATTGTTCATAGTATCCAACAAACATGCACGTTTCCGTCCTGAACTCCAGTTTGTCCATGTACTAACTAGGAATCATTGCGTGAGCTTTACATCCTCACTTTCGGAGATGGTCCATCGAGGGCTTCCGGCCATTCCATAATTTGTATGGCGTCAATTTTACGAACTTGGTGGAAATCCTATTATGTATGTAACTCGCGGTCATCAATGCCTCGCCCCAAAAGCATTTTGGCATACCCGAGTGGGACAAATACATCTCAGTATATTCATCAGAATTTTATTCTTTCTCTCCCCCACACCATTCTATTGTGGTGTATATGACATCGTAATTTGCTTACGTATGCCCTCTGAAATGTAGTAGTCCTCAAATTTTTGGGAGGTATATTCTCCTCCTTTGTTTATCCTTAGGCACTTGATAGATTTTCCTAACATTTTCTCACTTGTGCCTTATACCTCTTGAAAGTCACAAAGGCTTCTGACTTTCTCTCTAAGAGGTATACATAGTAATATCTAGAATAATCGTCAAGGAGAACTTGTTGGTGCCTGTTGCTTTACTCGAGTTTTCGCTTCACTGTCCACTAGGTGCGCGTTTGTTGTCGTCTTGTCCAGAACCTGCAGGACAAATTGACTTGAAATGGTCAAACTTCCTATAATTGTGGCAAGCTCCTCTTGCAATTTTGTGTTGTCCCATTCTGGGTTTTAAATGTCTTTTTCTAGAGTCTTTTTCTAGAGCTGAAGCTTGGCCCGTGTTGCTTGCGATGGTGCACAATGTAGGCTTCTTCCTCCTGCTCTTCAGTAGTTTCCTTCACATCGAAGAAATCAATCTTCTTCTTTTCCTTGGTCGTGTCCTGCTCAATGGCCAAGATGGAGCGCAGTTCAATAACCCTTTTGATTGCCTCATTCACCCGGACAATTGTGACAGTCATGTCAAAAGCAGATTGTTGAATCTAGGATCCCGAGTTTGTTTTGATGATCATAAATTTGTAAGTAAACTTAGTCTGTACTGATGAACTTGTTGAGCTGAATTCTATAATAGGTTGAT
>LTAE01007977.1:0-11589 GCA_001647135.1 Pontederia paniculata | reverse complement strand
CATATATATGATGATGATGATGATGATGATGATGATGATGATAAGCACATGCCTAACAGTGTAGGCTCCACCACAAGCCCATCACATACTTAAATACATGCAACTAAGAAGGATTCCTTGACCTTTTTTGCAATGTAAGGAAAACAAAGAACATAAAAAAATTATGATAAACGACACAATAATTATACACAAAATTATGTGGTTAGGATATTAATATTCTACGTTTATGGTCGTGGTAGAGAGTTTCACTATTTTCGTGCCAAAACTACCATGATACATAACTCCTCAAAACTATTTTTTTCTTAGGGATCCGCCGGTGAACCACCAACCTTTAGCATCCGCAACAATGGACGTTCAGGCAATCAGTCTCCATATACTATTTGCTTATTCACATATGAATAACCGGTCTACACTTATCATATGCATAAGCTTTGGATGACTCCTTTCAACTAGCACAAGAGACAAACTAAGGATGCACAAAACTTTAGTTTTATGTGACGACCATCTTAATCAACATGTTAGCTGAATTTTCTAACATGCAAATTTTCTCGAGAACCAATATTCCATTTTCACGAAGATCTCTAATGAAGTGATACATGCTTTCTCTAGCATGAAATGCTAAATTTTTTGTAAGGTGAATTGTACTTTAACTGTTTTTGAACAAATTTGATTTCTTTTGTAGCAATATAATCTTGTACAATCATTTATTATGCAATGCCATTTTCTCCATAGGTAATTCAATAATCATCCAATTTTATTCTTATTCAACTAGTTAATTTTCTGTTACGTTGCTAACTTCCATTTAATAGAATCTTGAACTCCCAAGGTATCCTTGAAACATTTTGGTTCACTAGTTCTCCGTGGCATTGTCCATCCCTTTCTTTCGAGAATACTCGAGTAAGTGCTTGGAGTGCTAAAAAACATACTCTTAACTCTTCCAAGTGGAAGGTAAGCGAAGTAGTTATTCAAGAAATGATAAAAACATCCCTGCAGACATGGAGGGTGGACAAGGAAACTTATTTTTTTGCTCTTTTCAAGGGGATCGGTTACTGGCAAAGATATGAGATTCTCAGGCCTAAAAAGCAAGGTTGTGATAAGTAGATAGTTCGGTGCACAAAACTTTGGTTCCTAAAATATAATTAGTCAAGTCAGATATTCATCAAGTCATAGTGCTACAATAAAACCTGTGACTACAGTTGGCTTGGACCCTCTACTGCCTTAATTATGAAGTCGAGAAATAAACAAGGCAATACAAAGTGTAAATGCAAGTGCATAAAACAACATTCAACAAAATTCGTTCAGATAGCAGGACAATTTAAAACAAGACCAAAATTCCTAGCAGGAGAGTAGGGGTGTGATAGCAACAGTCCAAGTGTGATAGCAACAGTCCAAGTGTGATATCAAAACAGAAACAAAAACAATATGCAAGCAAGAGATCATGAGCGAGCAGACAAAAGATAGAAGTTCAAAAGCATGGTATGTATGATTATATCATGGCCTCTCCGGACTTAACCCCAACACTGTCCTCAGTGTGGAAGCCAAGCCAGGAGAGTTGTCGTTCATGTGGAGGATGGTTCAGCCCCGAAGTTGTCGTCGTCCTGCTCCAGTTCCATGTTCATTGCTGCCAGCTTGTTCAACAGTTCCTTCTTGAGCTGGCAATGCTCCTCCTTGAGATCCCTGCTATGGATGACGATAGGTTTTAGGAGTGTGGAGTGCTTGTGTTCTGCAAGTAGTTTTGTCACATTGAGATGAGGGGTCTCCGTCAGTGTTGTCAGCTAGGGATGTCTTCTTTGCGGTGGCCGCAGTGCTGTGAGGAGCGCTATGCTCAAGTATGAGAAGGATCCTGTTCTTGCTTTGTTGATATTAGTAAGTGTTGGGTTAGGCAGTACAATTGATGTCTCATTACCTTTGTATACCAAAACATAGTCCCCGTCTCGTATTGCTATAATCTTCATGCTAAGCAGCATAGATAAGTCAAATTTGGTTGCTCCCCTGATCACACGCAGCTTTGACAAGTTAGCTTTGCATCTCTCGATGATGGGGGTAAACAAGCCACCATGACAATTGGTCCTTTCTCTGTCGTGGCTAAATGAGAGATGCATTCTAGAAACATATATCCGACATTAACTTTCTTCCCCTTCAAGAATCCCAAATCATGTACATTTCAGCTTCATAGACATTAGCCTCTATGTTGTACCTCCCAAATAGGGTGTTGACCAATACTTTCTGAAAGTATCTGATAGTTGGGTTCTGAAAAGACGACGACTTCGCCTTTCAGAGCACATAACGGTTTTCCCCTGTGGTCCACTTTCAAACTTCGACGCCCTTATAGTTTGTGTTTTTCTTTTGCATGGTCTTTGTAGGGAATCCGTAAACTACGCAGAACTCGTTAAAACTCTAGTAGAAATCTTGATTGAATAGGTGAAATTTAAGGGTAAGATCATCTTCGGTATCCATTACATCCAAAGAACTCATAAATTCAATAGCAAAGTACTCATAAGTAGGCCTGGAATTTAGAAAGAACCTATTGACACCCATTTTCTTCAGTTGCTTGGTCATGTCATCGAGCAGGTCAATTGTCTTAAGGGCTTAGGTGTCCAAATATCTTATGACGAGGATCTCCCTAGTGTTGAGTTTCTCATATAGTGAACGTTTCTGGTCATCTTGGAACTCGATCTGTGCTGGTAGTTGGAGCAGATTGGTGCCACTGGGCTCGGTTGGTTCAGTTGGTGCTGCTGGGGTTTCTTCTGGAGTCAGGGAGTTAGGTAGAACCTTAGGTTCGACCTCCTTATCAGTCTCCTCCTCTACTTCTCCTAACTGCTGGGGTGTCACAGCTAGGTTTTTCTGCGGTTGCAGAGATGTGACGACAGGAGCTTCTGGGAGTGGTATATCCTCTTATGTTTCTGTTGTGGTGCTAGGTTGTGACGACACTAGTTCCTTTGAGTCGGGTGCTTCCTCTAGTACTTGTTCTACTGTCGGTTGTTGGGTGTCTTTTGCGGTGGGTTCTTCTTCGTCAATCATAGCCTCTTGCGTCACAACCTTACTTCGCTTCGTGTCTTCATGACCAAGGGCTGCATATCGCTATCTTCTTCCTCCTCGTCTTCTATTAAAGGTTGCAGACACTTCTTCGCTTTGGGTTTCGCTGGTGCAACTTTCTTCTTGGGTATTTGGGGGAACGAAAACAGTTGACTTCATCGATTTCTTGGGGGTAGGTTCCGACGCTGGAGTTGCTGCAGGTGCTTCAATAGGTTGTTTAGCTTGGTCTGTTGCGGCTTATTCTTTCGTGCTCGTATTTTCAGGGGTTGATGGTCAACCTCATCTTGTGGCTCTGAGGTTGGCTCGGGGATCGTTGCTGCTTTGTTTGCTGATGCCTTCTTAGTCTTCTTCGCTGGAGATTGTTCAAGTTCTTTTTCTTTTTTCTTGGAAGGCGTAGGAGCAATTGTTGTTGCCTGAGGTTGTGTCGTGGGTTGTGGTGCAGCTTCTGATGCTTCAGGAACTATTGGAAGAGTCTAGTGCTTCTCTAGACTTAAGGCTTTTGCCACGGTCGTAATGATTTCAGTCGCCTTCTTGGCTATTAGCTTTCATCTCATCACTTGCTTCTCCAATGATGTGGATGGCGTGGCCGTTGCTGGTTGTGGTGTTGGTGTCGGGACGTCGGTAGTTGTAGGTGTAGATGATGGTTGTGGCTTAGTTGCGGTCTTCGCCTTCGTCATCTTGTCTGGAGAGGCAGGAGGAGGAATGGTCTGCAGTGGGCGTACCTCGAGAACAAGATGCGGAACCAGTGCAGCTAACACCGACATTGGTACATAAGTTCTTGCGGTGGAAGGTCCGACAATAGATGAATCGGTGGCCAAAACTTTTAGGCCGATGATGAGTGGATCAGCGGCCTTTGTGCCTTGCTTCCCCTTTGGTTTTGGTCTCCATATTTTCCCTTTCACTTGTCCCCTCGTTGCTGCCATAAGCGGTTGTCGATTGAGGTGGTGATTGGTTATGGGAGATTAAGGCGGTGAATATGGAGAGACGATCATGGGTAGGATAGTGGGATGGGAGAGAAAAAAGGTATCGGTTGGCTTCCTCAAGTGGCAAGGCGGTAATTTCGATGGTGTCGGTAGGCGGGAAAATTGGAATCTCCCGCCCAATGCTAAGGCAGTTTCTGAGTAGTTCACAACCATGCAACTCGCTGATCACAACCTTGTCAAATTGACGCCCTGAAATTTATACAAACAAAGAACAAAATATTTATTAAGTGTTAGTCTGGGTTGCCTCCCAATAATCATCATTGTTTAATGTCCTTGACTAGATGTTTCCATGTGTTTATAGCTCTGCAGCTGGTTCGAATGTGACAATTTCCTTCTGGAGTGCTTTTATCCCTAGTTGATATGTCTTAAGTTGACACCCATTCACCTTAAACATATGCCCTTCTTCAAAATTAGTTCTACTGCTCCGTGGTCGATATCCTTTGAATAGTATAAGGGTCAATCCATCATGACTTGAGTTTTCCTTGAAAGTTTTTCAATCTTGAATTGAAGAGAATGCCTTTTTCTCCAACTTGAATAGATTTGTTTAGAGTGCGCTCATCATGCCAAGCCTTAGTCCTTTCCTTGTAGATCTTGGTGTTTTCATAGGCTTGGAGTGACAATTCTTCTAATTCCGCTAACTGCAAGTTGTGGTTACCTCGAGTGTTCTTCATATCCAAGTTTAGCTTTGTCACAAGCAAGTATGTCTTGTATTCCATCTCAACAGGTAAATGACATGATTTTTTCATATACTAGCTGGTAGGATGTGACTCCAAAAGCTGTCTTGAATGCTGTTCGGCATGCCCATAAAGCTTCATCTAGTTTTGACGGTCAGTCTTTTCTTGACTTTGAAACGATCTTCTCCAATATGGTCTTGATCTGTCGGTTGGACACTTCCACCTGATCGCTCGTCTGTGGGTGATATACGATTGCTACCTTGTGATAAATCTCATATTTGCGAAGCATATTTTTGAGTTGTCTTTCTGCAAAGTGTCTTTCTCCATCACTGATGACTGTCTTGTGAACTCCAAATCATGGAAATATAACTTTCCCTAAAAGTTTTAGGACAGAGGTGGCATTATAGTGCATAGTTGGAATGGCTTCAATCCACTTCGACATATAATCAACAACTACAAGTATATGCCTAAATTTTCCAGATGTTGGGAATGATCCCATGTAATCGAATCCCCAAACGTCGAAGAGTTTGACTTCGAGGATCCTAGTTTGCAACATCTCATTTCTTCTTGAAATGCTTCCTGTACGCTGACAGCAATCACATCCTCACACATAGGCATTCATGTCCTTGAATATAGTTGGCCAATTATCCAGCTTGTAGTATTTTCATAGTTGTTCTCTAAATTCCACCATGACCTCCGTATGCAGAGCTATGACATTCCTCTATGATCCTGTAATCTTTCGACTATGGTACACATTCTAAATTGTCCATCAAAACATATCTTGAAAATCATAGGATCATTCAAATAGAAATGTTTAAGTTTGTTGAATAGCTTCTTCTTCCCTTGGTAAGTCATCTCTAGTGAAATGTAACCCTTCCTAAAGGCCTGCTGATATGCTAAGAAATTTGCTATGTCAGCATATCAGGGTGGCTTTGTGTTGAAAACAACAAAGGAGTGAGTTGTCAAGGAAACTCTCATTGATTGGTATGGAGCAATCTTCCAGGGGTTCCATGAGCCTTGATAAATGATCTGCAACGAGGTTCTCTGCTCCTTTCTTATCCTTGATCTCCAAATTGAATTCCTGTAGCAACAAAACTCATCTTATTAGTCGAGGTTTTGAGTCCTTCTGCATTAGGTGTTTTACAACCATGTGATCCATATAAACAACTACTTTTGATCCCACTAGATACTGCATGAACTTGTTGATTGCATAAATTACTGCTAACATCTCCTTATTGGTTGTGGTGTAGTTTTGCTGTGTAGGAACCAAAATTTTACTAGGATAATAGATGATTGTGCTGCCTTTGTCTTTCTTTTGTACAATGACAGCTCCTATAGCATGATCGTTGGCGTCACACATGATTTCAAAGGATAGACTCCAATCGGGTGATTGCAATGTAGGAGCTGAGGCAAGTGCTTCTTTGATCTTGTTAAATGCTTTTAGGCATTGGTTGTCGAAGTGAAACTAGCATCCTTATATATTAGATCCGTCAATGGCTTAGCTATTTTGGAAAAGTCTCTTACAAACCTTCGATAAAAACTCACATGCCCAAGGAAGCTTCTTATTACCTTTACATTGATCGATGATTGCAACTTCTCGATTACTTCAATCTTAGCTTTGTCTACTTCAACATCTTTCTCAGAAACTACATGTCCAAGCACCACTCCTTGAGTGTCTATGAAATGACATTTCTCCCAATTCAACACCAGATTCACCTCTGCAAAACCTTATTCAGATTACATATACAATTGTTGAATGATGACCCATACACTAAAAATTCATCCATAAAAACTTCCATTATATCTTCGATGAATTATGAGAAAATGAACATCATGCACCTCTGAAAGGTGGCTTGTGCGTTGCAAAGACCAAATGATATTCTTCTGTATGCATAGGTTCCATATGAGCATGTGAAGGTCGTCTTCTCTTAATAGGTAGGGTGTATGGGGATTCGCAAGAAAAATGAATATCCGTCTAAATAGTAGAAATATTATATTTAGCTAGACGCTCAAGCACCTGATCAATAAATGGTAGTGGGAAGTGATCTTTTCTCGTTGCCTTGTTCAATTTTTGATAATCAACACACATCCTCCAACCGGTATTAAGCCGACAGGGGATGACTTCTCTTTTCTCGTTCTCGATGACAGTTGTGCCTCCTTTTTTTGGAACTACTTGGATTGGGCTCACCCATTTATTGTTAGAAATAGGGTAGATGAGCCTAGCTTTCAACAACTTAAGAACCTCCTTCTTGACAACTTCCTTTAGGTTCAAATTCAACCTTCTTTGTGCCTCAGTAGTGGGGTTGGGATCATCTTCAAGGGGGATCCTGTGCATACACAGTGATGAACTGATTTCCTTGATGTCATCAATTGAATAACCAATAGCTTTCCAGTGGGTTCTGATTCTTCTAGCAACTTATCAAGTTGATCTTTAGATAAAACAAATCTAACAACGATAGGATATGTGGAGTTTGGTCCAAGGAACTCATACTTCAATGTAGGTGGAAGTGGCTTCAATTCAAGCTTAGGTGCCAACTTGATTAGAGGTGTTTCAGTAGAGTCAACTGATACTCCGCTCGATTGACTTAGCAGGGTTGTGATAGCCGATTCCAACGGGTGTGACTGACTTTTTTTCTTCAGAGCCTTTTGCTGAATTTTCTGAATCTGTCAATGCTTGTGGATCAATTGCAACTTTAGGTTGTTCATAGTCTCCATTGTCTTCTAGGTCTTATTCATATTTTTTCACAAGAGTTACTGCTGATACTTCTTGCACTACTTCTTCAATAATATCATAGTATTCATATAACAAATATCTAGTTGGATTCTTCATTGTCTTGGTCAAATTGAATTATATTTTGTCATCCCCTACTTGAAATGATAGTGTGCCACTCCTTACGTCAATGACAACTCCACCAGTGGCAAGGAAAAGTCTTCTGAGAATTATGGGGGTGTTTAAGTCTTCAGGCATGTCTAGGACTATAAAATCAATAGGGATAAAGAATTTCCAACTCGAATTGGTACATTTTCAAGAATTCCTCTAGGATGTTTAACTGATCTGTAAGCCAATTGAAGTATCATATTGGTAGACTTTGGCTCTCCAGCATTGAGTTTATCACACATGGAGAAAGGTATGACACTCATACTAGCTCCTAGATCACAAAGTGCTTTCCTAATTTGTAGGTGTCCAATCTCACAAGGAATAGAGAAGCTACCAGGATCCTTCAATTTGGGTGATAGTTGGTCTATGATCACTGCACTAGCATTCTTAGTTAGAGATACAATCTCTTTGACATCCAACCTCCTCTTCTTTGACAAAATGTCTTTTAGAAATTTTCATAGGAGGGCATCTGTTGGATTGCCTCTACAAAGAGTATACTGATCTACAACTTCTTCATTATCTCTATGAATATCCCAAACTACTGTTCTTCTTGTGCTTTTAGCATTCTTTGAAGGAAAGGCAGGACTTTGTGCAGGGGTAGGTTGTAGTCAATTGGTTGTTCAGTTTGAGTTGGGGTTTGATTTTGGAATGCAGGCTCAGGTTGTTCCTTTTTTCAGATTGATCTTGGGTATTCTTGTCTTCTGGGTTCTCTAGTATATGATATGTTTCTCTAGCTGGCTGTCTTGGTGGTAAGTTCTTCCTACTTCTTAGTGTAACAGCTTGAACTTGTTCTCTAGGATTTGGTTCTAGATGTCCTAGTAAAATGCAGGGTCGTGAGGCCGCTTGAACAGTTTTGCTCAAGAGGTTGCATCATGTTGACTTGAGATGTGAGATTTTAATTTTCCCAAGGACTTTTGTATGGCTTCTTCAACCTTTGATGACAAGATTTCTCGTTCATAAGGCGATCTCTTCTTTTTAGGGTTCCTCAATCTCTCATGCCTCAAATAATTGTGGTTCTTTGTTAACTTCTATATGATGTTGTATACTTCATCTATATCGGTAGTTGCAAAGAGTCCTCCTAATGCATTGTCCAATGCAATCGAGGTCGGGTAATTCAATCCTGAGTGGAAGTGATCAAACAACTATCATCTTTCATATACATGATGAGGACAAGATGCAACTAAATTATGAAATCTCTGCCATGATTCATACAGGTTTTCTGTTTCTGCCTGAAGTTATATATCTTATCCCTTATGTGAGCTGTCTTGCTTGGTGGAAAAAAATTCAGAAAGGAAATTTTGAACTAGAGTATCCCAATTTGTTGTTTCTTCAGGTTTTAAGATCTTCCACCACATCTTTGCTTTTCCTCTCAAGGACAAAGGGAAAAGCCTCGTGTAAATAGCATCAGCAAGCATGTTATTGAATTGAAGGGTCACACATATCTCCTTAAAGTTATCCAAATGTTGGGCTAGATCCTTAGTAGTTGTCCCTCCGAATTGGTCTTGCTGAATTAAGGGCAGGTTGTAGCTGGAAATTAGCATTGGCCATAGGTTGAACCCTTGAGAATCTATCTCTGTTAATCACAGGTGAGTATGTATCTTTCATACATCTTGGACCTTGATCTGCTAATTCTCTTTCCATAGTGACTTGGTTCTTTTGAGTTTCAGATATTTCAGGCATGTCAAAACTAATTTGAATAGCTGGACTTTCAGCTTCTGTTGTGTTAGTTTTGTACTCAGGTTGCAATGTGACTGGTGTGTGGGGTTCGGACTCTAGATTAGCTGTTTCGATTGATTCAGAAATCGACAATTTAGCGAACTTCAATTGCAAGTAAAAATCAGTCTATGTTGCTTTCTCCTTCTTATGAATTCTCTCTTAGGCTCTAAGTAGTAGTAGTCTTCTTTAATGGCTTGAGATCTTGGCATGCATGCACTACACCCAAAGTTAAGGAAGAACAAAAAAGGAAAAGAAAGCAGGAGTTGAAGTTGTAAGGAAAAATAATTTTCACAGGTTAGAAATCGTTAGTGACGATATAAACAATGGAAATGATAATATGCACAATTCAAATGGAAATTTCCTAAAAATTGGTGATTGCTCCGCGGCAACGGCGCCAAAAATTTGATGTGATATGCATGAGCGTTGTCTAGAGTTAAATCATAATAAGGTTCAGATACAAGTATTCAAGCAAGGTTGTGACAGTGTAAATGCAAGATTGTGATAACAATAGCATCTCAATTTCAAAATTCCGAGAACAACACTACGCATACTACAAGTATATAGCTGATAATGTGCAATACTTAGGGTATCGAATCCACAGGGAGGCAAAAATAATGCTCATGAGCAAATCACTCGAGACTAGTGAAAAACTAGAACAATTATCTAAGAGAACTTAAGTGCATATTAACTAATTTTTAAAATTTTCATATGATTGCAGAAATGAACTAAGATAACTGAGGAATAAACATATCACGACTACACAAGTATCAGATACATCAGAGATGTGAAGGGACTCTAGAATTAGCAGGTTTCAGGGACATTGATAATTGCTCACTAAGTCATGTTTTCTAGTGTATATTAAGCATAGTTTACATACATTCATTAGCATAATCATGCATATTTCACTTATTTTATCTTAAATGAGTCAACATCTACATAATGTGTATTTTCTATATGTCCAGAGGTTGTTGGATGCATGATGAAGGATCAAAGAAGAAAAATAAGTTGTCACGGGCCATGACATCACATACAAAGGAGATATAGCTTCGGTCACGGCCGTGACAACCTAGTCTCGGGCCGTGACATTACTTGATGAAGAATTTCCCTTCGGTCACAGTCGTGATTCCCATATGTCGCGGGCGTGAGAAGTCACGGGCCATAACTTCTTGAGATTTTGGTTCGGTCACGACCATGTCGCGAGCGTGACACGTTGAGCCTGCTTGTCACGGCCGTGATTCCCAGATCACAGGTCGAAATGTATATTAGCCATGTCACAACTGTTCGGTCACGACCGTGATTGCCAGACCATGGGCCGTGACATATGTGCGGCCGACACAACCATTCAGTCACGGCCATGACTTCTCTGTCACGTGCCGTGACACAACCCAACGAGTATGGAGTCGTTCGGTCACGACCGTGATACTTTGTCACGGGCCGTGACACTTCGCGGGATTTTTGTATATAATGTATTTTTTATTGGATTTTTGGACGGTTATGATTTTCTATCAACCCTAATCTAATCCTGGACAATTTCCATCATCCCAAGGCCTCTCCATCCCTATAAATAACACCCAAAATTCTAGAGAAAGGATGTTTGGAGTGTGGGAGAACCTACAGAAGGAGAAGACGAAGTGTTGCAAGATTGACGATCGTCAAGAAATCCAAGGTGTAATTATTCTGTATTATTTTATTTGTATTTGTAATTATTCCGGTATCATTTTCTCCTATCTATACAAAGGATGAACTTCCATGTTTTAGAGTCATTTTTTTTGGAGAATTCTTCTTGTAAAAAGGGAAACTGAGAACCCTAGATTTTGTGAGTATCAATTTGAGTTATTTTTCAATCTCTTGTGCATGCTTTGTTGGATTTATATGAAATGTTTTTCTCGATTAATGATTTATGAGTGAGTTATCATCTTGGACAAGAATAACTTATTTGCAAGTCATTAGATCTTAGAAATTTATTTTTTCTTTATACATTGCATGCCACATCTGGTGTCATCCTGGATAGGAGCGTTGAATGTGAGATCTGTGGATTTGGCATCCTGGATTGGAACAATCCTCAGTCTAGGTTTTACAAATTGAGGCATTTCAAACCCTAATAAGAGACTTGGCATCCTGGATAGGATCATTTATCTTTATTAGATTTGATTTAGTAGACGCTTCCTGGATATGACATATAAATTTTTGTAAAACCTAATTCTCTTGAGAAAGACTAAAAACTGAAATTGATATATTAAAACTCAGACTTCTCTTATTTTATTCATCCAAGTCCAGTGCCCAAGTCATCATAATTCTGACA
>LTAE01007976.1:0-11732 GCA_001647135.1 Pontederia paniculata | reverse complement strand
CCCCCGCCGCTCCTTCTTCAGCCTCGCCACCCGCACGATCCACCCCCTGTCGCTTCCCGACGAGGCGTCCCTCCCCGGCGCCAAGGTCGCCCTCGGCTCCGGCCACGGCTGGCTCGTCATGCTCGACGTCTTCACCCGGAGCCTCTCGCTGCTGAACCCCGTCTCCAGCGCCGAGCTCCCGCTTCCCCCCACCGCCGGGTTCAGCTACCAGCGCCCCTTCGACTGGGCCCCCGCCCTGTCCTCCAGCCCCTGTTCCCCGTCCTGTGTGGTCACCATCCTCCACTGCTACCCGGACCCCAGCGTCGCCGCCTTCTGCAGGCCCGGGGACGCGTCCTGGACCCCGCTATGCACCGGCCTGCCAGAGAAGCCAAGCTCCATCGCCTACCACGACGGCCGATTCTTCGCTGTCGACCAGATATCGGGAAACGTCCACGTCTGCGACGCCGCTGCCCCTTCGCTGCCTACGGAGGTCGCGTCCCTGAAGGCGCCCAGGGAGAACCACCGGTTCTGCTTCGCCAAGGCTCGGGGGGAGCTCTTCCTGTGCGGCATCAGGAGCGTGATTCCCAACCTCTACGACAAGGTGCGGCTGGAGGTCTACAAACTGACGCTGGACGGCGGCCCGCTCAAGTGGACCAAGGTCGACAGCATCGGCGACAGGGCGTTCTTCCTCTCCGACGACCAGCTGCTGATGTGCGACGTCAGCGACTTCCCCGAGTGCAAGAGGGACTGCATCTACTCTGCCTTCGCGCTCGACGAGTCGCTGGAGGAAGAGGAGGATGAGGAGCTATGGCCAAAGGTCGGTGTCTTCAGCTTGCAGGACGGCGCGTGCGGGCTGATACCTTGCGGACTGGAGGCCGACGTGTGCGATCGTCCAATTTGGGTGACGCCCACTTTGAGCTGAATCCTTCCATTCGACTCCGTTTCAGACCAGAAATAGTTACCTACCGCAGTATTATTATCTTGTACATGCTGCTGTTCATATGCTTAAATACTTGTGCGGTCTCTCGGTTTGCTGTTTTATATACTGTAAAATTATTATATATAGTGCACTCTTGCAGATGGTATTCTTCTTGATCTCTCATGATCAATTTGCTTATGGTCTGATTCCTATTAGAAATCAGACTTTGTTGATAAGTTCGTAGTCCTCTGCCCAAGTGCAGACGTAAACAAGCATCTGGATTGCAAGTGTGTATGTTTTATAACAAATTAACATGAACAGGGAATCTATTTCAACGCCAGATTATATGATCATGTCTCTGCAATTTGACAGGAAGTTTCAGTGTTTTCCTGACATTAGTTTACAATCCTTGTATGATTTAAATTGAAATTTTGAAGTAGTCGATTCAAATGGAAAAAGTTGCACTGGTGATTGACGATGATGGAAACAGGTAAAGGAAAAATAAGACAACGAGATGAAGAGATTGATACAGAGAATGCACAATGTTAACACGGCAGACCGCCCAGTGGCCCGGATTCGTCACTGATCAGGAGAACCTGATTCTGGATGGGCACTTCAGTAATTGGACAGAGAAACAGATGGCACAAGAGAAAGGGAGAAAGGGATCTTGGAATCAGGGAGAAGCATCTTTCTTTAGTAAAGTTGCCCTCTTGCTGAACCAATAATTTGAGCTGTTATCAGATTAATTTGAACAATTGCTTTAGTATCCATGCCATACCCAACTTCTGATACTACCAGAGCAGGACAGATCATCTATGTGGCCTAGATTGCATAGCAGGATGTCTTTGGCCGAACCAGGGAAATCATCTCTTCAGTTCAATGTGGCAAATTAAACCAGAATGATTTTAGTTGCAAAAGAATTGATTTAAAGATGATCAAATCAATTAGCAGCACATCATTGCCACACTGCTGTGGCTGTACATCCTGTGCTCAAGTTTCAATTGGATAAGGATGAGAAAGGTAAACTTTTTAACATTCAAATACATTGGTCAGTGTTCTTTTCAGTATGGTGCTTATATGACACTGTTCAATGGTTCTTGACAGGAGCTTGAATTCCTCATAATTTAAGTTTCCTGTGCAGACCATTAATTGACAAACTGCCAACTGCTAATTTTGAGAAATGAAGAGTTTTAACTGAACAAAAACAAACATGGCTGTGTGTGGATGTAAGTTGTCTATAGCTGCTCAGCCAAAATTTATTCTGTTGCCCCTTGTTTCAAAACAGCTGATTGCAAGAAGCGGAGAGAATGTTACATATGTTTCACATCCGATGTATCCAAAATGGTATTGAAAGACCGAGCGAAATTTCTTAATGTTTAGTTCATGAGAAATTTCTTAGTATGCAAGATTCTGAAAGGAACCCAAAATCTGCAATAAATGACTCATTTGCAAGTGGTCACTGTCTTTTAAAGCTGCTCTGCATTTCATTCTTCACAATCTATCTGGCATTAGAACATATGCTGAGCTTTTTTCAGACCTTCTTTTGGGATGCTTCACAAATGAAGTTTAGTCTTAGAAGAATGTTTAAATGAAAGTGATCTGCTATTTGTTTGTTTATATGAACAATTGACACTACCGAGTTTTTTTTTCATGTCCTAATATCATGAAAGATAAATAGAGAATTAGAATATACGAAAATCGAATTCGAGTTCTCTTAATTATCATATCAACATGTGCTATTACCATGTTCCTATCTGAAAAAGCACCATCAGACATGGGAACTTTACCTTCCCAGGTCCCCTGATTTTCATCCATTGTAAACAAATATATGCTGCATGTCATTCATAGGTATAAAATTAGTATGCCTTCCATTTATTTAGAACTAAATGTTACAGCAAATTTCAGATTCAAAGAACGTCACAGACAATGACAATGAAGAAATAGAATCTATATTGTAGTTGAGAAATGCAAGTTTTAAATGTTGATAAACTTTATTTGTGTTGTAATATATACTGATGACAGAAGAAACGCCTCTTATTGTGACAAAAGTTCAGCTCTCAAATCATTAAATTAGAGATGATGGAAACCAACTCAAAATTTTGATTCAAATATATATATTTCCAATCAGAAAAGTATTTATTGCCTTTCGGAAGCCATAACTTATGCAACTGTAGTTACTTTCTATCCTTGTGAGACATGGTTTCATAAAAGTTTTCTTCGTATTTTAAATCTTTAAGAACTTGTTTTATTTAACATATTAATGATGCTCAATTTTCTGCAATTCTTTTCTTATTTTTTTAACATTATATGTATTTGCTGAAAATATTTCAAAATGCCTAAAGGTACATACGATTTAGTTGTAAACAATATACTATCTCTTCTTTGTTCCGAGCTTTTTTCAAATATTTTTGTTATTATTGGTAATGGATTACATTTTAAAATGAGAATATCTAATTCAAACTATTATAAAAAATCTTAGTATCTAAATTTTACCTACTCCTTTTAGAAATTTAGTAACTTTTGACAAATAAGAAATGGGAAAAACTAATTAAATAGTTTTAATAATAATAATAATAATAATGGACAATCTTAGAATCTTCTTGGGTAGTATGTATATGATAAAATAATTCAGAAAAATAAGTGATTACTTGATAGTACGTATTAAAGATTTCTCGATATATGTTTTGGAGAAGAAAAAAAATATGCAAGTAGGATTAAGGACCCTCTTAGCTTATAAATAATTTAAAATTAGTTACAAATTAATTTTAATTTTTTTTTCATGTTTGATAAATAAAAAAGTATACTTATAAATTGTTAGGGTAATCTTTTATAAGTTAAAACAATAGCAAAAATTTCTTTTACTTATTTTTTAAACTAATTATATTACTCTTTTATTTATACTCTATTAGTAGCATTATTATGTATGAGTATCTTAATCAATATTTATTTTAATAAATATTACAATTACTTATTAATATTATTAGTAATTTTATTCAAATATATAATTATTGATATTTTAAAATTAATTTATGAATAATTTTAAATTAATTATAAGGTAAGCCAAAAGGTTCTAAATGGACTTCCAAAGTACGATCGAAGGATCTCTGCCATTAATCAACGGCTAATATTCAACATTTTGATGGATACTGTCTGTTTCTAACCCTAACCCGATCTTTTTTCCCAACGCTCCGCGGCCGCCGCCGCCCCCCGCAAGCACCGCCCTGCTCGTCATATCTACGCCCGCAGCATCCCGCCGCTCACCTTTTGCGCAGGCGCCGCTCCGACGCATTCGCCTCCTCATCGACGCCGCTCCGATCCCTTTCTCCGGCAACAGGTATCTCCCTCCGTCATCTCTCTTTGGTTTCCATTTTGTGTTGTATCAGCACTCTCTGTGTTTATGAATCCTATTATATACACCACACAAACAGTTTGCAGGCACAGTTGTGTCACCAGTACAATCCCCTTTAATCCCATAAAAAAGAGTGTTCTCCTTTGATGGCGGCGATTGACCTCTTTGACGCACCTTCCGGCGATGATGCTGATGCCGACGACCTCTCTACTATCAAGATTGATGAGAAGTACGCTCGCCGGCTCGAGCACAACAAGCGCCGCGAGGCCCTCCACCGCCTCGAGGATCTCAAGAAGCGTGGTCTCGCAGGGGACTCTGACTCCGATGAGGAAGAGGAGTCCTCTGATGATGACGATGACAACGTAGACCTCACCAAGCTCGGCAAGAATGACGTGAAGTTTCTCGAAACCCTCGTTAAGGTCAAAAAGCAGGATCCAACGGTTCTGCAGCCGGACGCCAGAATTTATTCCTCCGATGAGGACAGTGGGGAAAATGAGCAGAAGCCTAAAGCTGCTAAAAAGGAGAGACCTTTGTACCTCAAGGATGTGAATGCTCGACATTTGATCGAAGAAGGCCCTGAGTTCGGAGAGAAGCCGCCAAAGTATGACTCAAAGGTTTATAATAAGGATCAAGCAGATGCAATTAAAGCATTCCTGGCAGCAGAAAAGGAAGCATTTGCAGCTGCTGATGATGATGAGGAAGATATTCTCAAAGAGAAGGGGAATGTTGTAGAGGACAAGGAGGACGATGCAGATGCTCAGTTGGTTGATCAGAATTTGAATGAATATTTTGGAAATGATGATGATTTGAGTGAGAATGAAAAGTTTCTGAAGGAGTACCTGCGGAATAAGATGTGGATTGATAAGGATGCAGATAAGAAGCCTACTTCCAATGACATTCTCGGGGTTTCAGATGATGAGGAGGAGCTTGAGAAGCAGGATAAGTATGAGGCTGATTATAATTTCCGTCATGAGCAAGGCGAGGGGGATCGAGTCCTGGGCCACTCAAGGATTGTCGAGGGGTCTGTCAGAAAGAAAACAAACAGTAGAAAGACACAAAGGAAAAGCAAGGAGGAGAGGATGGTGCAGGCCGAGCTTGAGAGGAAGGAGGAGCTCAAGCATCTTAAGAACCTAAAGAAGAAGGAGATCAAGGAAAAACTTCAGAAGATTAGGGCGATTGCAGGGATTGGAGAGGATGGAAATGTCAATTTGGATGAAGATGATCTGGAGGAGGACTTTGATCCTGAAGAGTATGATAAGAAGATGAAAAAGGTATTTGGAAATGACTATTATGAAGCTGAGGATGCAGATCCTGGATTTGCAAGTGGTGATGAGATGGATTTGGAGAAGCCTGATTTTGACAAAGAAGACGAATTGCTTGGGCTTCCTAAGGGTTGGGATGTGGATGTACCTAATGATGGCTTCAAAGCAGCTAGAGAACGGTTTTTAACACACAGGGAAAAGGAAGAGGAAGAAGAAGATGATGAAGAAGAAGAGAAGCACAAAGCCCTGGAAGAGGGTAAGCGAAAGAGGAAACGGAAGATCTCTCTGAAAGAGAAGGTAGCCCTCGATAAGGAACTGGAAGAGTATTACAAGCTTGATTATGAGGATACAATTGGAGATCTGAAGACTCGGTTTAAGTATAGGTCCGTCCCAGCTAACACATATGGACTTCGTACTGAAGAGATCTTGACCACAGATGAGAAGAACTTGAACCAGTATGTTTCCCTAAAGAGACTTGCACCCTACAGAGAAAAGGAATGGGAGGTGACTTTCCACCAGAAAAAGAAGAAAGATTTAATTCTTCATGGAGAAAACTCAAAAGGCAAGAGTGACAAGAAGCATAAAACAAAGGAGGATCCAAGTGCCTTAGAAACAGAGAAGGGGAAAGAAGTGGAAATAGAGCAATCAAATGCTGAAGAAGATAAGTTATCCAGACGCGAAAAAAGAAAGTTACGGAGAGCTGAAATTAAAGTGCCAGCGTCGAGGCTCAAGGCCTATGGAATAGTACCTTCTGAGAGTAAGAAGAAACATTAATTTTGTATACGTGAAGACAAATCATTGTCTGGGCCATTCCGAGTTCATTTTTCTTAATATTGTTGTTGGCACTTATGATCCAAACCTTGGAGAAGACAATTGAGTTCTTTTCTTTGGGGATTTCGGAGTTCTCCCTGTTTCTTTGTCTGTGCTGCAAACTGTGCCCAAATTTTGAATACTTGATGATGAAAGAACGATTAGTTTACTATTTGTTTGCTTAAAATACAGCTAACTGAGTAGCTGTAAATGTTATCTGCAAAAGAAACTGATTTCCATATGTTCATTACTTAGTTCTGCCTTGACAATAATTACCTTGAAAGACTTGTTTCTGTGCATCTGGTTTCTGGAGGATCTTTCTTTTCCTTACAAAATATCAAAGATGTTGCAACCTGTAAGAGTTTTATCATGATTCTCTTTGCACTGGCCTCCTTATGGTCTTTGTTTCCATTAGCTATTGGATCTGTCGAAGCATTTATCCATTTGTAATGTTTATCTACTGTAATGGACAAACTTGAAAGGTAATTGTGCCATATATTAACTGTCAATCTTATGCATGCCCGTTCTTTTTTACTGCTTATAATGAGTGACAATTGGCAAATTATGTAATACCTCATATCGATGTAAATTCATGAAGAATGAGAAGATTACATGCAAGCTCATTTCAATGTGTGAATGTTTTTGTCCTAACCAAATACACTAAGATTTATACATCTCGTAAAAAAGCTTACAACTCCTTGGTTGTTGCTTATGAAATTTAGTGATTGTAACAATTGGCTAAGTACACATAATTCCTGTCTGTGTGTGTGCTTCAAGGAGTAATATGTAGACAACAAAATCGAACACCTGAGAAGAGAAAAAAAAAGAATAATAATATTGAATACTTTAGAAGGAAACCAACAAGTTCTAGTGAATAGGCACTATAACAGAAAGATAAGTTTAAGTTATTAACCTCATTGAGTTTTGATACCTCATCATTCGACTCCTCAAAAGATAAATTCGTCATCGGTTTCATTATTGTCAAAACCAGACTATGACCGTGAAATTGATTATAGTAACAAGTAGTAATTCTCACTTGTTTGAGAAAATTCCTCGAACTATAACAATAAAGCACCAAGTATTTTATTTCATACGAGAATTCTTATTTTCTTGCGTCTTTTTCTTCTTTTTTCATTTATTTATATATGGATATATATATTGCCATTTTTTAAGAGTCAGTGAATCTTCTTTTTTTCTCCTATTTCCTTTTTTCTCCTATTTCCTTTTTTCTCTTGTGAATAGAAGTTGAGAATGTTTGTGTGATCAAGAAGCTGAAATCTCGAGACACCAAGAATGAATCATGCAATAAAAAAGAAATCAATTAAGAAATGTTAAGCAGTTCATCTTCGTTTAAAGAGATATCCAGTTCGATTTTTTCTTCGCTTTCAGGTGTGCGGCCCGTGACGGCATATATTAGTTGGGACAAAACATCAAACTGTCTTGGCAATCGGAAAACAAATAAAAGAGAGCTTAAAAAGGTGAAATATGAACTGGTAAAATAATTAGATGAAATTTCGTCTACAGCAGATGCTATTGATCAAATGAGTTCCGCCATCAGGTAATGTAACAGTTAAATGACTCTTTTGAAGTTTTGATAACTTTACATTAAGTTCAACGATGGAAACTCTTCTATTACAGCTCTGATGGTTTACAGGGTACCAGAGTATCAGTTTGGCCATCATATATTCATATCAAAGAGTATCAGAAATGGTTCAGTAGCTGTTGCAGAAATCCATCTCATCAGATTTCTGATGATCACAACAAAGATATTGTAACTTATCTCCTAGCTTTACACATTATAGCTAGTCATATAGCTGTATTACATCTTTTAATTTTCAGAATCCTATCACTAACGTATACTATAGAGGTGTAAATGCAATAGGGAAATATAACTTCAATGATTCTACAATTATATTCTTCACATGTTTTCTTGATTTTTATTAAGAGCGACTTTTTTTTAAAACTAAAAATCCGTTTGGCTCACCTGATATAAAATATATAATAAGCAGTAGTTTTTACTATTAATACTTATTTAAAAATAAATAAATACTTACATGTTTGAATAAAAATGATGATAGTAACAATAAGTAATTCTAACATTTATTAAAAAAATAGTGACTATGGTACTCTTAAAATTAAATTTAAGATAATGAGATTGCAAAATCTAAATAAAATAACTTTAACAGTTTTAAGTTAATATTATATTTGTAACTTCCATTTTTTTGGGATTCTTTTATATTTTATAAAAATGAAAGGAGACAAAATAAACTGAAATAAAAAAATGAGAAAGGATGAAAGCACAAGGGTAAAAAAAGTAATGATGCCGGTTAAAGAAAATAAGTTAACAATCTTAAAGGTAGACAAATGTGCCCCTGCTTATCTTATCAATTTATAAATTCAAATGTCTATTAAACATGGAGATTTGTTTTTAAAATTTATTTATCAACAGTTTTGATCTATTTATAAACTAAACATGGAGATTTGTTTTTAAAATTTATTTATCAATAGTTTTGATCTATTTATAAACTAAGTCAAATACCCACTACCTATTACCAAGAGGTGCCAATATGATTTTTGCTCCCTCTTCGTCTTGTAATAATAACAAGCATTGCCTTAATCCTATGATGAAAACCAAATTGAAATGAAGTAAACAATAATATCAAAGTTATTATTTTCCTTCCACCAGAAAAGATCCATTGATATATAATGCATACAACAAAAGAAATCATTGCAAATGTCGTCTCCTTTTATAATCGAAAAAACAACTGTAAAAAAAATATGGACTAAGAAAGCTAAGAGAATTAAATTTGAATCCTCCAGTGTCACCATGATCTCATTATCAGTAACTTTCAAATTTAATAATACAGCTTTTTTGGTGTTGAGATTCAGTTCAATAGAAACCAAGTGACCACTTGAGCTTGAAACTGAAAGTTTGATAGCGATTAGATTTTAAAACAAACTCAAAATGCATTTTATTCTAATTAAGAAAATGCCAAATACGTTGATTGCTTCTTTTTCTGAGCTGACCTTTTGCTACATATTTTCTTTTCTTTCTAAATGATTTTTTTTAGTTTGCATTTTATTTGCAGCCAGTTTCATTGAATTGGAGCTATTGATTTTCCAGAAGAAAAAAAAAGGAAAAAGAAATGGTGACCACCAGCTGAGGAGGAGAAAAAGGAGGTGGGACCTGTGAAACATCTCAATTCTCAAACTCCAATATGTGATATGTTGGAGTTGTGTGACCATTTGTTTATCAATTGGGCCCATCATTTACTTGCACAACTTGTAAAAGCTCACATGGGTTCTCTTCTGTCCTTGTCCCTGTTATAAGACCATCATCTGGTGGGCCGCCCATTTCAATCCTCAGGAACACTTGTTGGAGTTCTTTTTCAAATTTTATTCAAGGTCACAAAATTAACAAGGTCTCTTGCATAAATTTCGAACACAAAATTGATACGAATTCATCGTGGCCACATCTCGTGGGAAAAGATGCGGTCCATTTAAATTTTGAGTATTCATTGTTTTCTTATTTTTTAATTAAAAATATAAATATAAAAATGTTGCTCTTATTATTGATTTAAGTTTTTAAAATGATTGATACAACATTTGTTTTAATAGAATTAAAGTCAGAAGTTCTGAATTCAATACTCGACGTTGTTCGTATTAAAGAAAATTCTCTTAGTTGTTCACATGTTAAACTTTAGACTATAACAAAATTATCGACAGTTCACACATGAGGAATGTTAAAAAAATAAATATAAAGATATTACTTCATTTATCAACTTAAACTTTAAAATTATTGATAACATTATTATGAAAAAAATGTTCTTAAAGTTGAACTTTTTTATATTTTGTGTATTTGGAAACAATACTTTAGGGGATATCTATGCACAATGTGTGTATAAGTTCAAAAATATGATATAAGTATTGTTTATTACTATGCATATGATTCTATTTTGAAAATGAGCAAAGTTTATTGCGCATACTATACATACTCATTAATCGAGAATAATTATTTTTTTTGAATTTGTCTTTGAAATACATTTTCATCTATAACTCGTTTTCAACAATCAATCTTTAGTTAGCTTCAACGATTTGGTGTTTGGGCATTGAAAACATCCTTCTTGTTTCTTTTATATTGTCATATTTCTAGTAAAATCATAATATATACGTAGCACAACAGCATTATATCGACTACAACTGTAATGTATTTCAATCTTAAATACTTTTTGATGAACGAGAGAAAGAGATGGACCCCCTAAACCGCGACCGTAACGCGCGCTCACGGCGCGCTCGCGATCGACGGATGTCACCGCTCCTTTCCGCTTCCAAACGACGCCTTATTAACGCACGAATCGCGTGCGTTAATGCTGCGTATCGTCACGATACGCGACCCACGATCAATATCGCGCGCTCCCGCGCCGTGTGGAGTCATGAGCGTCACGGCCGTGATCTCTTTGATCACGGTCCGTCCGTCACGGTCGTGATCTCAAGGATCACGGCCCTTTGTGGCCATCACGGTCATGATGCGTTATTACGGCTGGTCACTTACAACAATCTCCCACTTGACAGTGTGGTCACTATGTCAACACTCCCACTATTCGTAAGTAGTCTAACTGGATATCATGTCCCGAAGTTTCACTATCCGTGAATACTTCACACTGACTCAGTCACTCCTGAGTCCCATCAAGCCTACATGCTTGATAAAAGTACTAGCTGCAATTCCCTTTATGAGGGAATCAATTAATATATCACTCGTAGGCATGTACATCACTGTCACTTACTTCTTTTCGACTATATCCTGAATATAGTGATATTCTATCTCAATATGCTTTCCTTTTGAACTATTGGCTTCGTTGTGTATCAAGCTTATTGCAGCTTGATTATCACAGTACATGGGCAATGGTCCTTTGACTAAATCGAGTCCTAATTCTAAAAGGAAACGCTTGAGCCATACACCATGGGTGACTGTTGTACTACAAGCAATATACTCACCCTCTTGTGTGTGTCTCGCCACACACCCTTATTTCTTGCTACCCCAAGAAATGGCTACGCCACCCAGAAGGAACAAGTGACCTGATGTAGACTTTCGATCGTCAATATCCCCCGAAGTCTGCATCTGAATATCCTACTGCCTCGAGTGTGTCAGCCTGGTATGTCAATCTCAGTTGTACAGTCCCCTTCAGATATCACAGTATCCTCTTAATGGCTTCCCAATGAACATTTCCAGGATTACTTTGAAATCTGCTCACAAGGCTTACCGCATAAGCCAAATCGGGTCTCGTACATAGCATTGCATTCATTAAGTTGCCCACCGCTTCCGCATATGGCTCACCCAAAGGTTCTTGCCCTGCATTGGGACACTGGCTTCTGCTTAGCATCTTCCCAACCACAAGCGGTGTTGGTGCAGGAC
>LTAE01007974.1:2610-21575 GCA_001647135.1 Pontederia paniculata | reverse complement strand
GGGGGGGGGGGGGAGGAGGCTTCCTTTGGCTATCCATGGAGCTGGGAAGAGGAATATGCCACTCAACCTTGTGTCTGTTTTGCTGTTTTTGTTGGAACAGGTCTCAACCGGACAGGGAAGAGCTGCAGGCTGCGTTGGGTCAATTACCTCCACCCGGGTCTCAAGCGCGGCCGCATGACGCCGCAGGAAGAGCGCCTCATCCTCGAGCTCCACTCCCGCTGGGGCAACAGGTTTGCTCAACATCTCCATGCAAGCAATGGCTTTTAAAATGCAACATCAAAGTATATGCCTGTTACAGTTCTAGTACATATATACTTGTTACAGATGCTATAGTTACTATATATGTTTACATATATTATCTCCAACTGGGTTGATTGGTGTGACAGTGCATTCTAAGATACAATTAGGTGTTTGTCACATGTAGGTGGTCGCGGATTGCCCGCAAGCTCCCAGGTCGTACCGACAACGAGATCAAGAACTACTGGAGGACTCATATGAGGAAGAAGGCTCAAGAATATAAGAGGAATGCTTCAGCTGCCACCACCTCATCGGCAACGACCGTCGACTCCCCTAGCTCAAGTGAGCCCCAGCCAAAACTCGCAATGGAGAGTACTGAGCTCAACAGTAGCAGTGGCTGCAGCTGTGTGACGACCATGGGGCTCAAAGACGACGATGATGGCCTCAGGGCTTACTCCATGGATCAAATCTGGAATGAGATCGAAACATCCGAGGCCGTAAGCGGACTAAGTTTTGTAGGAGGCAAGGACGAAGCTTGTGGTGGTTGGTACCCACCAGTGCCCTCTGATCCCCTGTGGAAATACTGTTCTGACTCATTGTGGAAGATAGACGATGATGAGCTTTGCTTGCTGCTTTCCAACATGGATCATGAGGTTTCGGGACACCATCATCATGGAAGAGATCAGTCCAGTTGCTGAAATGGCTGTGTAGTTTTACTCTTAAAACCATGTTCAGGGATGTCAACTTATTGTTTAGCAAGATGTCTGTCAGCGTGCATGGAGCATTATGTTTTAGAATTGTTTGCCTATGCGTAGAAAAAAACTCGATGTAATATACAAACTTCAAGCTGTAGTAGCACTATATTGGTGGATCCTAATTATGTCATGTATCAAAAGTGATGGGAAAATTCGAGAACAAGTAGAAGATCACGGAAAGAAAATGCAGAAAAATAGAGAACACACATATTTATTCAGGTTCACCCTTTGGTTAGGACTACGTCATGCAAAGAGATTTCACTATATTATTTTTTGTTACAATCGCTCAACATCAAGTCTGAAATAAGAACAATATATATATGGGTCCAAAACTCTAACAAATAGTAAATCTTCTAATCTCCACCATACGGGCCAACTTAAATAAAAGCCCAACCCCGGTCGGGGGGCGGTGCCCCCCGAACCTTCCTTTTTCGCGCATAGGGGTTAGATGTCGTTGGGTAATACTCTAATTCCTCTAAGCTCACGTGGGCCTACCCGGTGTGAGAAACAAGAGGCCTATTCGTCAACTTTTTGTAACAAAGAGATCTAAGTTTTTGGTGCACTAAGGAAATGTAATAGGTTTTATGTCCTTCCCTGTATGCATCTTCTCCTTGCTCAGTTGGAAAGCTTATAAAATGTTCAAAAGAGAGAATTCCGGTGCCTCGATAGTAATAGTGTCTGACTTATACTTTAATACTCTCAATAAATGAAAATAGCAATAAAAAAGCGAGCTAGTACACATGTAAAAAGACCACTTCTCTGACAAGGTAAATGACAGTCGTGTGATTTATTTCCTTCAAATATGTATCATTTAAATAAGAAGGCTTCTGAAAGAGAAAGAAAGACAAAGCAGTGAGACGATTGCATTCGAGAACATAGTACCAAAAGTGTCGGAATGAAGCAGCAGAAAGGAGGAACTTTAACATATAAATATGCTTCACAAATTCAGCCAAGTTCCTGATTATTGTGCAGCCTTGATGTCTGCTCCCCAACAGTTAGCGAAGTGTGCATTTAATTCTTGGATATCAGTGGCAGTATATGCAAACTATCAGTCATTCACATTTTTGCATGATCCAGTGCAAATGGGTAAATAAAGTTCCCTCTTTTTTCTTGCTTTTCTAATGGAAATTTTAAGGTGAAAATAAAAAAAATCACACAACTGGAATACATAAAAAAATTAAGAACTTTAGATGATAGTTGCCGATAGTGCAAGTCAAATTGAAATCAGGAGTATAAAAGCAGAGTGTGATAAGAAGGTCCACTCCTCTAAAGTGCTTTTGGCCCTTACTTTGTTGGTTGTTTAAGCTTACATTTTATTTACTCGTCTCATTATCCCCTAATTATATATACAGTTAGTGCTCAACTACTTGTTAGCCATCAATACAACTAGTTATAAGATACTGCCCTCTTGAACAGTGAACCATGATCATGAAACTTTACGAAGCATGAAGACGAAAGGAAAAAAATTGTTTAGCATCGCCATTTCTCGTCAGCCAGCTTGAGACTAGGTGTATAGGCCTTTGCACTGTAAAATAAATTATCAACCTGTGGAAACCTCGACCACAAGAAAATTTCCATGCCCATGGACTACAACCTGGACTGTGACCTTATTCAACGATATACTTTGCATCCATTACCACTTTTTTCCTGTATTGAAGAATTTGTCATTACCAGATGTGATTATTTAAATTATGTATATTATCACATGAAGTTGGCTCACGAGTTTTACTGCAAATCCAGACTCCACATATACATAAACTTCTCAATCTCAAGTTTAAACCATTAACACTTGTGAACAACTCTTTGCAGCCCCCGGCCAGAATTTCAGGCAGGGCTTCATAAGTCAGAATTTAACTGGCCCGGATGATTAAGTTCCTAAAAAACAGAGGAAAAAAACTTGTCCTTGTCTCCAAAATAGTACTTCCCCAAAAAGGTAAAAAAAAGCCAATGGTGGTCCAAATGTCTGCACTTAGGAGTGCAGTGAAGACAGACACCTTGTAAGCTTGTAAAACAGCTGGTCAAGATTTAAAAAAATAATGGATTCCAGTAGAACAGTATAAATGAAGAAACAATTTAATTCACATAAGGTCACAGAGCCTCTAGGTAAAGTAGGTGGAGATTATTATTCAACCAACAAGCATCTGTCAAAAAGGAAAAAGAAAATGTCACCATCCAAGATCGTTTACAAATTTAGATGTTCAGGCACTCAGTTGAGGTTGAATATGTACAAGGCCTATCTAGTTATAAAGTACAAGTAAACTATTCCTAAATGACAAACTGAATTATAACCTTTGGATGCTAGCATAGAAATTGATGAAGTTTCTTTCTTCTCGTCATGGAACTAGAAACAACTTATCAGCATAGTAAATAGGGAAGAGCAGCGGTGGCAAGTAAGTTTGACCAACGGCACAAGCAGCCGGCAGCAGCGAACGGCAGGCAGGCGGTGGTGCAGGTTGCAGGACACCTTCAGGTGGGCAGGCAGGCAGTGGAAACACGAGAAGAGGGCGGATTGAAACAGTGGAAGTGTGTCGATGGCGGCGTATTGCGGAGTTTTTTAAGGGTGGAGGATAAGGTGGTTATATGGAGATTTTGGACCATCAGATTTTCATATCCTACGGTTTAGGCTCTGTAACCAATTGATGAATATCTACTAAATTATACCCTAACTAAAAGCTAAACCTAAATTAAGTTATCCACTTACAAAATATACTAAACGATAATTTCATTCATCAAACTCTGAATTCTAAACAAGCATCCGGAGAGTTAGATAGAGTTTACACAGCAACGAAAGTAAAATAACAAACTGAAGGGCTATATTAAAGGCCCAAAACTAAAAAACAGACTAAAGAGCAGAAGGCTCCGCCGCCTAACCGCTCTATATCACTTTGATATTGATTTTCCAAAAGACAAGTGACCTACATACTGAAAACTAATATATTTGGCAAAAGTTGAGTGATCTATGCAAATAATATGGCCTGCTTTATGCAAGCACACCAAAAGAATTAACAAAATACCGACACCCACTTCCTCCCAAAATTTAAAGCAGCCAAACCACATCAAGAAGTCATTGTTCCTTTTCTTAACATATCCAAATTTGCTTTCTCTCAGAAAGATGTCATAGGGAACTTGGTAGATGGCATCATGGCAATACTACTTCCAGTGGATTTTTCTCTAATTTAGAATAGTTTCCCATCACCAGGGTGGACTAAATAAGCAATTACTCCTCGTTTAAGCAGGTCTTGAGTTTTATGCAAATAATTTCTGCTGAGTTTCATCCGCTATTGTTAGGGTGCAATTCGAAGCAACACTAGATTTGTCGCGGTGATAATGGTACTCAATCCCTAACCAGTGTGGGCAAGAGGCGCTGCGAAGTTTTATTTATATCCAACCGCTTTCGGATATTGGGGTGGCAACATAAAAAAAGAGAATAGAATTCCCATAACAATTCGACATTAGTAGGTAGTAAAGATTATTAATCATCCAAAACATGTGTTGTATTCAGCTGACTCAAAATATAAGTAGTCTTGTCTAAACAGGATACTAAATAATTCAAAATGTGCAAAGTTATGCGTCATTAAATTTCCATTCCTCGAGTTTCTAGCTGTTTGTATCAGTAGGATAATAACAAGTATGTCTGCCACTTGAAGTATGATTACATAATTTTTCATCCCAAAAAAAAAAAAAAGAAAGCACCTTTCATCAGAATGGCAAATGAAAGCATCTAGCTCTAAAAAATTATACTGAAAACAAGCATATTGCCAATTCCCACATATGTATTCTTTTAAAAAAATGAACAATCATTTTAAAACTTCTAACCCCAGAGAAGAATTGGCATAGCTAACAGACTAAAAGAGAAAGAGGATAGTTCATAATTATTAATAGAGGTAGGTTAACCAACGAGTAAACTAGATTTCTAACAGACTACAAGTGATAACTACCGATTTGCAAATAATGGTACAAAGTACCTTATTCAAAAAGGTTGTCACTCCTATAGGGGTACAGCTCCATAGAATACTAACTCAGCTGGGCCAGTCATATAGACATGATTGTCTATATCCTTCCACTCAATCTCCAATGGTCCACCAAGCAAGTCAACAATTCACTTCTGCTCAACATGTGGAAATCAAGCAAAGTTTAAAATATTATGAACAAAAAAGTATACAAAAAATATAAGAAAAATACATCAGAAACAACCACGGTATGAAAAAAAATTCAAAGAAAATGCAGACAACCCTTTCAGTTCGACCCTCGAGCACTGCTGCAACAACTGCACAAGCTCCAGTGCCACAGGCAAGAGTTGCTCCTGAAATTTAAATGCATATGTAAGAGCTTATAAACCCGCATAACCAGATTAAAAACATAAGTACGAATTGTAAATAGAATATAAAAGAGTAACATATCTATCACATATATGGGCAATTCATATAATTTGATTAAGATAGAAAGCCAAGTTCAGAAGTAAAGTCAGAGCTCCACTCGTGGTTTTTCTAATATTCCTGAATGTTATATGATAACAAAATATAGCCATATACTTCAGTAAAAGTATAGAAGACAACTTCTATTACCTTAATGTTTAAAGAAATGTTAAAATAATAATGTGACAAGTGAGTCATGTCTTTCTTTGGGTATTTATTGAAGTTCCAAGAAACTGTCTTAATCATTCTTGTCAAGGTATTCAAGGTCTCAAGTTATCTTTGATCTATACATTTTAAGTTCTTCGAACAGTGTCAAAAGCAAAAGAGAGAAGCTCATACTGGTTAACTATTGATCGTTTTTTAGGACCATTTTTACCAATTTAAAAATTTTCAAGATAACAACATAGATGTCGCACTTCATATATTTGGTCAAATCGAGACTCAGGTTGAATAGGAAACAAAGTACATTGTAAATTTCAAAACAAAATCTCAAGATTTTCTCTTCTTTTTTAATTGCCCCCACAGTTTCCAGGGCTTTGCCCCGACTAGTCTCAGCCTAGATGTGGCAGGTAAAGCTCTTCCGGCGAAAATTTTCTACGTACAAGCTCTTCCGGCAAAGATTTTCTCTTTTTTTTAATTGCCCCCACAGTTTCCGGGGCTTTGCCCCAACTACTCTCATGCCTAGCCGTGGCGGGTAAAGCTCTTCCGGCTTAAATTTTCTACGTACAGAGAGGGACTCGAACTCGGGACCTCCTTAAGTGAGGAGGAGTTGTTTACCACTTACACTCCACCCCGACACCCGTTCGTCTTTTTTTTAGAACGGAAAGGATGGCTGCCAAGAACTGCAACCATCCAGCTTTATTGATGAAATTAAGTTACATGTGATCATATCACTACAAGGAAATTAATCTTATCACATCATCCAAGCTTACGCCATATGGTTTGCAAGTGTTACCATATTCTCGACATAGCTTCTTTCACCTCTGAATATAGCTCCATTGCATTGGGACTATCACACAATAGGGATGGCTCATTGCCACTTCGAAACATGTGATGATATCATGTTGATGTCCTCCAAATCTAATAAATACCAAAAAAACCCGTGAAGATGTAGCATCCACCCAATCACATCATGTCCCACTCCATACAACTCTTGACACAAGCACTCAAAAGAGAGATGTGCGGCGTCCCCACACAGTGGACAAGTAGTATGTGTCCCTTGAGTCCATCGTGACATGATATAATAGTGCATTAAAAACATATTTTGAAAGACAAATTTGCAACCACTCGATAACAAAACTTAAACCACTTTGAAGACAAAAGAAACATAACAAAGACATAACAGTGCATCATGCAAATACAAACCCATCTAACCTTTTTCGTTTACTTTGGGGAAGACAATGTTTCTATAAGAAGAAAATTTTATCATACCTGCACCTCGCTCTCATACCCGCATTTTTAGATGTGAACGAGAGAAAACTTGCACATACTCAAAAAGAAGATAAATGTGTGAAAGGAGTACATTTGACATTGACGAACATTTCAAAAGTTGAAAGTAAACCGATCAGAGTATGAATTTACAATAAAACCATTACAAAAGCAATAAAATATTTAGGATAATTCAGCAACGATATGCAAATTTATGGTTGTCTGCATTAATTGGAGGCTGATTTGTGATCATCAACAAAAGTAATATTCAGAAAAGAGAAAATGTCAAGGGAAAGATTTAAGGAAGTAACTAAACCTAAAAAGTAAAAGCAAATTGTGCATTTTCTTTTGTCAAGCATTTCAAGCTTGCTAAGGAAAAAAAAAAAACTGGCCAAAATACATGATTAGGAGAATTAGTTATTAAGCAAAATGCATGAAAGAATAAATATGCGAGTCATAAAAGGTCAAATCTCAACCAATAGTTGGTTGGTTCAACTAATTAGCAGGTTGTCCACCCTAGTAAGGTAGAATCACAAGATCAAATCCCACAAGCAGCATTATTAGAGAGGTTTATCTTTATGTGTCCCCCTCGAACTATATTAGGTGATGGTTAGCCTTCTGGATGTGAAGATTAACACACCAAAAAAAGGCTGTCAAGTTCACTTCATATCCTACCTGACAACTTTTGTGTCATACTGAGGGTATGTTAGATTTGATATATTGAAGTTATCGGCAAGTAAGTTTTGGAAGTATGAATCATTTTTGGACCTATAATTAGGAGGTTTATTTTCGTTATTTGGGTAGATGTAACTGAAATTCCCAAAGTGGAGTTTGTTGTTTGTTTGAAGTTCTAGGAGTGGAGTTATTATATTTTAATAATTGCAAGTGATTGATTGAAAAATAAAATAACACTAGATAAATATACTTTGGTACTGAAAAAAATGCCAATTATCTAATGCTATTTTATTTTTTACCTTTTATTTGAATTATTCTCATTAATTAATTTTGAATTTCTATTGATGATGTACTTTATTATTTCTGCTATTTTTATTTTGATGATGACTTTAAGAGTTTAAGCTTTTATACTGTGTAATTTATTTTTTTATAATTATGGTATTCTATATACAATTTATGTCTATTATATTAACATTTATATAATAATTTGCCGCATATAAAGTTCTACATATGTGCCAACACTACTTAATGGAATTGTCTTTTCTCTTGGAACTTGAGGAGAGGTGGAGTTTCATCCTCACGTACCGTACCTCCTTCCACCCATGAAGCGGAATTCCTTTGGTCCATGTGCAACCAAATGCGAAAGTTTGGAGTACGGTAGGTGAACTTGTCCAAACACACCCAACAACTGATGTTGATTTGTCATGTATATGATTAAATTTCTCCAAATATACTTGGCAACGAAAAGAAAAAAATGAAATCAAAAGATACATATATGGAGTCTCATCAAGATTCAAGAGAAAATCAAACAGCTCCACTAATGCACGTTTTGTGAAAAAATATTTCTCAGACACTAAGCCCTGAATATTCAAATTGCTTCCACGAATATACATGAAATTTATTGAGTTAAAAGAACAATAGCATCAATGAAAAAGTAACATAAGGGAGAAATATAGTAGGAAGTTCACAATTCGAGAACCTTGAGACCAAATCGTTTCCAACTAATCAATATCTATTTATGTTTATATTGAAGGCTATCCTAATACTATAGGGGCACAGCAGCCTAGATAATGGTTGTGGCAAGTCAGATAATTATTATGCAACAATACAAATCAGAGAAAGACAACTTTCCCAAAGCATGAAGATGAGGATGAAATAAATCATCAGAACTTTATGAAGAAATTTGGATTTTTTGTCCATGGAGATATGGACTTGCCTGTATTAGTTTGGGAAGGACATTCATGGTGCTTAAACATTGGACCAATATGCCCAAGATTCAAGTCATCCACCTGCAAAGTCTGTCAGATATTGAGTGAGACAATGCTACAGCCAACTTTCCAGAGGCATAGTAGTCATATTGATGCAATGACAAGTTCATCACTAAGATGTGTGGATTTTCTCAAAAGCTTCACTGTTTTATGTATGATTCAGGGTAGAAGAATGTTAATTCATAGTCCAAATAGTATACTTGTTACAAACTCATAATATAATAATCATTTTTTGAAATAATATGTTAAACAATTATTTATCAATATATGCAATTATGCATGCACTACAAATTTATGATATACATTACTGCTTTAAAGGACTGGGATGCTTGTTCATGATCATAAATAAGCCACCAAAATGTATATAAATAATTATGAATAGTGAAAGGTGGTGACAAAGGCTAGTTGTTTAAAATATAAGAGGTGCCAATAACCTGGTTTGAACTCCTGGACATGCCACAAAATCAGAATCTCCACAGTTTCATATAATGAGACTCTTTTTGCAAGGAAAAGATGATGAAAGATCTAACTTATAGGCTCCAAATATTGAGGAAAATAACAATAGAATAACTTAAGGTTCATCCTCAGAAAAAAAGGATGACTCGAGGTTCAATAATAATCTCACAGTACCATGCTTTTGATTTCTGCAACTAATACACAAAGATATGGTAACACATCTTCAAATAAGGGACTAACTTGGAGGGCACGACACACGAGAGGAGGATATCAGCCATTTGTTTTTCACACGTGTGGTGGCTAGAGAAGTATGGCGACGTTCCGATGTTCATAGACTGATACCTGATCACAGCAGACTTTTGGAGGGCTTTTAGACCAGGTGGCCATAATGTATCACAACGGGTTTATGTTTCAAGACAACGGCGAGTCTCTCCTTTTGCTTTCCTTTCGTCCGTTTGGTTTCAACGGAATGGATGCATTTTCCAGAGGGAAAGATGTTATGTAGACAATATTATAACTTTAGCAAATAGTTTGGTGAGAGAGTGAGTACAATATTGATTATCTGCTGCATAATCTCCAAGTAATGTAATGCATTGAACTTCTAACAAATTGGATGTTTACTCTTGGTAACCATCCTTTGATTTCTCAAATAAAAAGGGACTTAAACTGTTCATTAATAACAAAATTGTCATAATATCTATTCAGACTACAGGTTTATAATAACAATGCCCGGACTCAAATCAGTAGCATCAAAATAAACTATAATACAATATGTTGTTGAACAAACCCGATTCTTTACTAGTGCATGGAAATGGCAGCATGTTATTCATCGCCTCTAGAAAAAAAAAAAAAAAAAGATAAAGGGAAAAATATGAAAAATTCTAAGACAAAATTATTGTTAGTCAGGTCTGTTTACTATAACTTGTTTTCACACTTGGTAGAAGACAAAAACTAGGTATATCAAGACCATCAAATCCATGGGATTCATTGTCGAGTTCAAGGGAAAAAACTAATCAGCTATTTACATTACAATCTTCTGATGTACATTATACATCACTTAAATGAGTGGGGAAGTGTTTGTAGCTTCTCTGGAAATCTCTCCTGTACTCTTTTTTTGCTTTCTGATTACTTGTATGTTTTCTGTAGTTTTTTAATACACCAGGATGACTAGCTATGCTCCTTACTCATCCTTGAAAGCAGGATAAAATTCCAGTCTGAAAAAAATTGCCAGAAAATAGTGTAAAACAGCACTTCATATCCTTCAAAGAAAGTAGTGTGATTACACAAATGTCATGAAGAAAGGTTCGAGTTTACTTCTGTGAAGAATGGGTACATTGAATACCTTTGCACAATCATACTTGGCACTTGTTAGATAGTTGGGTACAACTTAAATACATATAGAAAAATAAAAAATGTACAAATTTTTATATACAATTAAGCACAATCTTGAGTATTGTTTTAAGGGTACAATCTTGAGTAATTGCTCAATATTATGATAAAACATTAGTATTAACATTGCTTTTTATTTTTTTTTAATGTTTTATTTCTTGAACCTTTTATTTGTTTATGTCAACAAAATTTTAGAAAATTGGTGTACCTCATACAGGTAATTATGCGACATAGTTCCCCATCTTACCATTGTAAGTTCAGATAGACAAGATTGATATTTTTGCAAAGTCCTCCATCAAAGTATGACTACATTATGACAAAAACTGAGATGCAATTGTTTGCAACCTAATCATGATTAAAATTGAGAGTAAATTATTAAAATTGACTTGCCTAAAAAGCAGATAATACCCTCTCAGAAAATAAAAGCAGATAATAGAATGACAGAAGATGAGAAGAAATTAGTAAGAACTTCCTTTTGAGAGAGTATCTTAGTAAGAATATAACTTCTTTTTTTGGAGGAAGGATGGCTATTGAAGGTAAATAATCATCCGCAATCAGAAATCATCTGCAGCGTGAACATCATATATGCATCATATTATTTAGCATAATAATTAAATCATTCACCTTTAACAAAGAACCTAGAATATACAAGCTGTAATAAGGAAAAACAAACAAGAAAAAAGCAAGTAAGCATGCTTGTGAAGTTATGATCACTAAAATCAATACTGGCCCTTAATGTTAACTAATAAATTTTTAAATTAAAAGAAAACAAAAATCGATAAGTCTTTTAAAAAGAACTTATGCATGCCAATAATAATTTATATGCATCAGCCTAGGATCAAAAAATATCTCGCCTTAGGACGACCCATTTTTAAAAGCTTTAGTTTGAATTATTAAATACGCTACCAAGTTACACATTGTCAGAGACACTATTTTTTCCCATTTTGAGGAATATTATCTGATATTTAGATACTCAGAGGTAATCTTAGACCAGCATATATTCCTAATCTTACATGATTCCTGTGATAAACAAGAAAGTCACTATAGGACAAGGAATATGCTCAGCATAATATAGGTTTGTCCATAACTAAAGCTTGACCATTGAACAACCGGATCACCTGTCTTTGCATGCCACTTTGAACTTAACACCACTTCATATAGATGATACAAAGAGAACTTGTATAAAATATCACATAACTAGGGCCTAAGATAAATCACTGGAAAGTACTGACAATCTAGTGCAACCAATTATGAAATGAAACAGCAAATCTGATGATTGAGGATGAAATATTAATGACAATATAAATATGGAAATAAATACAAGATAAATGTTATTAGCAATAGTAGTGCAAGAATGTTAAACACAATCACGACTAATAACTTGTCCGTTCGAGAAGACAAATCTTCAAGATAAACAGTCGGTGTGGAGTGAATCCAACTCTAAATAAACTTCTCAAAGGCTGCCACAAATCTAGAACCCATCAATGTATTTATAAAAAGGTTAGTTACCATAACTACAACAAATCTGATAATGAAGACAAACTAATTGAACATTGTGGGTTGTAACTATCCACTATTTCCTTAACCATTATATTCTAAAGTAATACAAATTGGTATCATATCACGTACACTATCATGAGTTTATCTTGACTAGAATATAAATAGTCCCATTTAGTCAGAAAAATATATGCCAATTAACAAAAGTAATCATGTCTCCTACAACACAATGAATACTTCTATTATATCCTTAGTCAAGAGATTTTCAATGCAGGCATGTAGGAAGTGAAATACAAGAACTTTTTATGGAAACCTATAATCTTCAGTTGCACATACCTATGTGATTTATGTTGAAATAGTAGAATATAAAACTGTTACTGTGTCAATCAGACAACGCAAATAGATAAACAAACTCTATTCTCCTACTGAAAAAATAAACTTTATTCTATTAGAGATGTGTTAAAAATTTAGAAGTAGACAGACAACAGTTCGTCACCTCTGGATTTCGCGTAAGTTCTCTAACTCGGCTATGTATCTTGCCATGCAACGAATTCCATTACCACACATCTGAATCAAAAGCCTTCAGAAAAGCATTAGAACAGCTAGCCTAAATATTGCACGACTATTTCTTCTATTGAAACAATTACTGTGAGGCCGAGCCAATTATAAAGAAAGTAATCAAGTATCTCTAATCGATCACCTCCGATTCACTGCCATCAGAGTTATCCTCATAGTGTAATACATGCCATTGGTTCCGGGTAACAAGAAGTTCACGCCATCCGCGCCAATGCCAAAATTCCGGTCGCATAACTTCACCGCCTTCTCCGGCGCAATTCGAGGCTCCGTGGAATCCCTATTATCCACCTAACATCGCGAACTGCATCATTGCCGCCCCGATAACAACGCCATTGGAGGAACAAAAGCAAAGACGCGCGACGCAAGAATCGAACGCTTACCATGATGAAATCGTTGCCGAGGCCGTGGTACTTTGCGAAGCGGAGGACGGAGGATGATTCCTTGCGCTCCAGTAAGGCGAGATCGAGGGACGTCATTGGAGCTTCGACGCTCATGGTGGCGAACGGAGGACGATATCTAGGGTTTCGAAGGGGGGAGGGCAGGGAGTTGTGGGCAGTGGAGAGGCTTGAAGAGAAGCGGAGTGGAGAGAGAGCGGAGTCGAGAAGGCGGCGAGAAGTGGAGGGGCAAGAGAGGGAAATCGAAGCTGCCGCCATCTTCTCCCAAGTGGAAAGAATGGTTATTTTTAAAAAAAAAACTGTTATTTCTTTTATTACAAATAAATATAATAAATATTTTAGTCTATTTTTTTTTTAAATCTAATTTGTTTTCCGAACATTTTTCTAACATTTTTCTATTAACAAGGAGCTATTACTCTTTTACCTACCCTCGTTTATTTCAAATTTTAGTTTTGATTTCTTTTTTACTCATAGATACAAGTTCAAAGCAATGAGCTCACGATTCAGTTAGAAGAAAAATAAGTGGTGGTCACGGAGAAATGTGGATAAATACTAAGGCTCCAAGGCTCCATGCTCTATTCTACTTTCTCACATAGTTTTTATTGTGCTTATAGTAAATGTTGGGGGCTCAAAGATGTACAAAGGACTTGATTTTCAGATAAAAAAAAAGATCAGAAAAATCATGAAGTCCTAGCTAATTAAAACGATAAATAAAGTGTATACTACTTTTATATTTTAAATACCTCTTCTAAAATATATAATCACATAATTAACATATAAATATTAACACATATTACAGAATAATATATAAAATTATGTTCACATATCAATTGAGACTGTCTTTCAAAAATATTGATACTTATTAAATTATTGATAATATATATTAATTTGTTTAATATGCACAAATAATATGTCTCTCAATTTTTAGTGGCTTATTTATTATAAAAAAATAAACAAATTATATGCCACTTTTATCATAATAGCCTTGAAAAAAATACTTAAGTTTACATATTTATATAATTTTTTACTTGAATTTCGTTAATTTGAATCATCAACGTATATCTTAAACTCATATACTTTATACACCAAATAAATAAATTTATAAAATAAGTAGTATATTACCTTTTCTAAAAATGATAATAATAAATTAATAATTACTATCTAAATTACTGATATTACAATCATTAGTAATAAACTATTTATTATTTATATAATATACAAATAATCTATTATAATAATTAATATTAACAATATTAAAAATAATAATCATCTATTTAATGATATAAAAAATACTATAGCAATTAGTGATTATATCTTAATAAAATATTTTTTAAAAGAACGAATGTGAAAAAAAATAATAAATCGATAATTTGGATTGTCACCTAGATATAAGCAATCCAAATTGCGGCAGTGTAGAGGTAATTGAGATTACTTGTAAACTAAAATAAGTGAATAAGATAACATAGTGAGTTCAGATAATTTAATATAATATTATCATATAGAAAGATTATCTATATTGTATTATCTCTCAATATTACTTATTGCCTAATAGAAATAGTGTCACTTATTAAATTATTATTAATATGCATTATCATATTTATTATACATAAGTAATTCAACTAAAAATTCAAATTATCATGCTTAATTATTAAAAAAAATCAGTAACACATCATTTTATCAAAAAAAAATTATAATTATTATTAAGTTAAAAATTTTAGTTATAAGTTGAAACTCATAAATTTATAAATTAATGTATTAAGTAATTAATATCCTTCAAAATAATATTGATAATTAGTATCAAGAACAATAATTAATAAAATGTTATTTTTCACTAAATAATAATTATAATTAGTAATTAGTGATATATTTTTATTCATAATATGATCATAATAATATAATATTATATAAACATTATTTAAATATTATTATATATTACTATTATTATTATTATTTGTGTTGTTATTATATGATAATATTTTATTTATGAAAGATTTAGAAGTGCAAATATAAAAATTAAACATAAGTAAGATTACTACTTGAGTAATAATATGAAAAAACAGTCTCATCTTAATCGATCTGGATTGACATTTTATAAGTAACATTGCTAAGTAATTTAAATTATTTTTATAAGTTCATATTATCAATAATATATAAAAATTACAAAAAACGCCTAGAGAAATGACATCTAAGTATAAATAACGATATTAAAACATCTAATATATCTATGAATGAAATAGTACTCAATACTATTATAAATATAAGTTTAATAAAAAAATGTATGTCCCGGAAACTAATATAGAAAATCAATAAAACTTTTTTAATATAAAAAGTAAAACTATGATAAAAAAATCAAATAATATTTTTTACATCAATAAAATTACTCGCCGCCACCAATTACAAACTAAAAAATGGTGCTACCGATATGTTCTTCCATACGTGAGCACACTTTTGATCAGTTTCTAAAGACGTCGAGGTTTTAGTACCTAAAATATCACCCCGGTCGCCGTCGCCGCCGCCGCCACCAGCTGCAGTACCATGACTAAGTTCAGGAAGCTCGGCCGTCCCGCCGCACATCGTGTCTCTATGCTGAGGTTTCTTCTTCTTTATTCGCATGCCCACTCGATCCCACTTTCGCATTTGCTTACTCCGCGTCTTTCGTGCAGGACGATGGTCTCCCAGTTGGTGAAGCACGAGCGAATCGAAACTACGGTCGCTAAGGTAAGTTGCCTCTCCTGTTCTTTTCGTTCTGAAATTTCGACGAACAGATGGTGTTCACCATCTTCTGATCCGTCATCCATGTTGCTACATCTGGCGGATTGATGCCTGCCTGATTTTCTATTTTACTATTCCTAATCAGGCGAAGGAAGTCCGCAGGGTCGCCGACAGAATGGTGCAGCTGGGCAAAGAGGTAGCCGATGCTCGCCTTCCACTAATTTTATAATATCTTCAGAGGAGAAAGATGCTATATGGACAACATCATTTTACATGCTTTAAAGTTAACTAATATGTGGATAGGCAATTAAGGAGGGACTGAAGATTTTATTTGTAATCATTATCACTGATGTAATTTATAATATCACATGAATAAAACAGGATGTCTACAAATGGTAGACATCCTTTTCAGTTTCAAAAAAAAATTATAATTATAGCTTAATGCGACAGGTTCCAATGTTGCTTAATCACATTGCAAAACCCAAAATTTCCTTTACAAAATGGGCTTTGATTACGTAGCTCAATTGGATAGCAGATTCATATTTCTTTTGTCTAGCTAACTTTTTAGTAAATTATTCAGTACATGATGAATTCTTACAAGACATTATGAATATTCCCTTAAAGAGAAAGATACAGCTTTATCTGAAAGCCTATTGGACTACGTTCCTGCATAATGGAAGTTTCACAAGCTTTCTCTAGTTTATTAGTCTATTATAATTCTTTGAAAGAAACATGTCCTTGTGAAGTTTTCACCTTGTGCATCCATGGCTGACACTGCTGTGAATATCTTTTTTTTTTCTTTTCATTATGTATTCCAAGTTTGGCAATTCATGATCCATCATGTTTATGGGTTCAGGATTTTGAGGAAGGTTGTATAGTACCTTCTGCAATAATAGTGGTTTCCCCTCAGAAACGAAAAGATAATAGTGGTTTCGAAGGAGGTATATTGTAGTTCTTTCCACTTGCCATTCTCCACCTTGATGACTTCTGGGTAGCAATTTGAACTGATGAAGTGAAGAAAGTTCACAAAGATTACAGTTTTCAGGAACTAATCCATCCTGGTCCACTATGTTTCACAAAAATCAAGCTATAATTTTGTTGTGACTTTTACCATTTCATGCGAAAGTCCTATTTCATTCACTGGTTATGTTCATTTTTAAATTGTGCTACTTGAAATTAAAGGAAGACTTTCAAAGTTTTAATACTTCATATATAATATGAATCTTTAATGGCTTTTATTATATAGAGTTTGATCTTTGACAGGGTACACTGGCTGCCGCACAGCGTGCTGCTGGTTTTGTGCGTGGAGATGATGTTATACATAAGTTATTCACAGAGCTTGCTTATCGCTATAAGTAACTACTTTATCCAGTTACTCGTTCTGTTTACCAATTTTTGTTCATCTGATGAGAAACATTTCTTGAATATCAGAGATCGAGCAGGCGGTTACACAAGACTGCTTAGAACTCGCATACGAATGGGAGATGCTGCACCAATGGCATATATTGAGTAAAACTCTGTTCTCGATATGCTCTCATTTGTGTTTACTATTTGTCCTTTCAAACATACCACAGGAAATGTACTCATGTATCTAGATATTTTAGGAACTCTATTTAAACATAAGTATGAAAACATGCCGTTAATTTTTTTTTTCAAGGAACATTGCTGTGAGCATGTTATTATGAACATATCTTTGGGTATCTTGACAATCCTGTTTAATCATACTGGATTTTGCTGCCATTTACTTGTCATTACTTTTATATGTATAAACTAGTTTCCTTATATCAGAACCTCTAATTGATACAAGTTATTGTTGTTTTCTTCTCTGGATTCTCCAAAATCACATTTTTCTCCTATACATGCACAATGGTCTTTGTGGATTAAGATCAGAACATCACGAATTAAATTGTTGAATATTTTGTACAAGATTTATCTTATTATATACTAAAGCCACTCTTTTCAACCTCTCGAGAAGCATATTAGCTTGGCTTTGACACTAGGAATCTCTTTTATTAGTTTTTTTTTTCAATTTAGAGATTGCAGTATGCCATTTTAGGTTTGATGGTCATAGGAAATTGACGACATATGATTTTTCTTGTTCAATACATTGTTTTATTTCTCATTCAGCTTAGCTCGTCATTGTGAATGTAGTTTTTTATTGGATCTTGATGTAACTACATTTATATATCATGGGCAAAATATTTAATTATAAGTGGGGGGCTCCTTTTGTGTAGTTGCACACTGCAGATTCAATTTCTTGAAATCTCTTGATTGGTGTGAAAATCTAAAGTAGATCCATTGATGCCTCTGGTTTGCTAAGTTCAATAAAAAAAAGTACGAAATTGACTACTGTTCTTGCTGAAGTAGTTTTCTTGATTGCTTTTATCATTTTGTGCAGGTTTGTTGATAGAGAGAATGAACTCAGAGAGGCTAAACCCCCAGCACCTCAGCCACCTCAGCGAATCCCTCTTGATCCTTGGGCGAAATCCCACGCCAGCCAACAATGGGCCTCCCCAAAGGAAAGCTCAAACTCTGGATCAGAAAACTGATGTGCTCATTTATTAGTGATACAAATGACTAAAGGAATTGGAAATTTCACTAATTTTTTTCTTTGCAACAAATCCTGGACTTCGATATGATGTCTCTGTTATATAACCTTGTTGTGGATGCCTCAGATTTCGCACCCAGCAACCATTCCAGAAACAATGAGTAATGTAATTTGTTAATTTGATAAACTTGTTGCATGATCTTCTAGGAAAGTATAAATTGTTGCCACAATCTATAAAGAGCATCATTCCTTTTATCTTTCCTCCAACAACCACTGCCTCTTATATAACAGTGCAAGAACCAGTCTTCCTGATTACTCGGTCTCAACTCCACCTTTGGTTACATTCTCCAAGATGTGCTATCAGCCATGACTTGTGGGATTATTGTTACATTATATTGTAAATTGTTCTCTATATATTGTACATCTGTAATGTATTTCACTTGAGCTTAATATATACAAAAGTTTCTTTTGCACCTTTGTGGCATCAGAGCCCAAGAAGTTATGGTCAATCCTACACTGCCGTCTCCACCTTATTTTGTTAATGAGCGGAGAAGGATGCTAGGAACTGACCCTTTTTCTTCCACCATCACCATGACTCATGGAAACCCCCCCCC
>LTAE01007973.1:4681-21581 GCA_001647135.1 Pontederia paniculata | reverse complement strand
TATATGCCTCCTCCTCCATATACACTGCTGTTTATATGACCTCCTCCTCCTTTCACTGGTCGACCACTTATATCCTTAGGACGCCCACTGCACACATATGGTTCTTCATGATATGTATTACGTGTGCAGTGGTCGTCCATTCCTTTAGCTCAGGTCGACCGCTGTACTGAACTTGTCTATGTCCTGTTACATAAATCAGCTCAAACAAGTTCATTAGTACAGACTGAGTTCACTTACAAATTTGTGATCATTCAAAACAATCTTGGGATCTTAGATTCAACAGGTACTGATTTCTAGAACTTTGACAGATGCCTAACTGGTCATACCCATGTCAGCCCATTGGTTATCATTTGATTCTCTTTTTTTTTGTGTGGATAAATGCTTTGGGTGGGCGCTAATCATTCCAAGTGGTCTAGAACAACAGTTAGCAACTATACATATTTTGTAACACATGTAACTAATTGGATTAGATGAAGAACATTGGCAAAACATTCTGAAGGAAATGAAAGAAATTTGAGTAATCTACTGTAAATAAATTCACTAGCGCATTTTGTATTCTTAACTCTACAACCTTGTTGTACAGTCATTTGTTTTAGCAGTTTTTTTATCTTTCTGCTATTCTTTTATGTATAGGGTCCTTGGTGCAGCTGCACTGCAGAAATATGTTGGCAGCTTAGGTGGTATAGGGACATCTGGTGTTGGTGCAAGTTCGACATATGCTCCAAAAGATCTGAACAAAGAAATAACGCCAGAGAAGGTAGCTCAGTGGACAGTTCCAGTTTGCTTGGCACCTGTCTATCTTAAGGATCAAAATCCTATCACATCATTTTACTGATTATTTTAACATTGTACAGAATGCTAAGACCTTCAAGGACGTCAAAGGGTGTGATGATGCAAAACAAGAGCTTGAGGAAGTAGTAGAGTACCTTAAAAACCCAGCAAAGTTCACTCGTTTAGGTGGCAAGTTACCAAAGGTTTGTGTGCACTTTTTTATCCTTCTGGTGTTTTCTTGGTTTCTTTCATCTTGTTTATCTTGATCCTTCAGCAGAATGCCCAAGCATCTTTTATGCTATACCTTGTTCCATCTTAATAAATAACAAGTATTGATGATATCTTCCTGATTTAACAAAAGATTTCCTGCATGAATCTTTTAAAGAGCAAGAATCTCAATGCTGATGAAGTAATCGGTCTTGTTTTTCTGTTGCTAACTTAATGCGTTCAGACATTTTATCTTGAACATCTTTGAAACACCTGTAATACTTACTCCTTGGTTCTAGAGATCCAAAAGCAAAAGATCATTTAAGTGACAAATGATGGTATATCATCTATAGTTAATTTTATTTATACTCTTACATACTTCTTACCCCTCTACTTGGCAAAAAGTGTTCAACTGGATTACATTTCTGAGTTAGGGAGATTCATGCTGAGCATTGGTCTCATTTTGGATTCTTGAAAACTTGTCTTTCATATACTACAATAGTATGAGTGTTACATAATCTTTTTCTGGATCATTGATAAACTTGAACTATATCATTTCTTAGGGAATTCTTCTAACTGGTGCACCTGGAACTGGGAAGACCTTGCTTGCCAAGGTGGGAATACTTTACTGATGCCAATAGTTTTCTTGATATGATTTTCATGTTGTATGTTTTTTGTAACATGCATTTATTACGAAGCATTCTTACACTTGATAATTTTCTTTCTGAGTGGTTTGTCATCGGGTTTGAGGTCTTATTTTAGTAGAGTCAATCATTTTTGGAATTGCTTGTTAAACAAATTGTTAATCGAAACTGAAGCATTGATTAATGAGTTTTGTGCTTTATGTATGAACTTATCTTGCTCTGCCTTAAATTATAATAAGTTAAAAGTATCAGTTGTTATTGTAACGATTTCTTGGTGTGATGTAGGAAGAGTCCTATTAAAATTTAGAGTACTAGAATTTGTTTAGGAGGACTCTACTTACTTTGATTTAATTTGTTTTCTTTTATTTTAATTCCTAACCATAATAGGAACAATAGAGTCCTAGTTTGTTGAGGTTGTGTTTTTTCATTCTTTTTCCTAGTTATAGTAGAGTCCTAAATTTCTAGTCGTAATATTATTCTAATGCTTAGAACCCTATAAAGGCACATGTATGGAAAAAGCATTATTCATTCAATGATAAATCAATAAGATTATCTTCTTCAGAACCTTGAGTTCTTGTTTCTCTGCAGAGATTTGTCTCTTGTTAGTTATTTTTAAAAGTTGATTGCTTCCGTCAACCTTGTTCCGCATCATTATCAATGCGTGTCAGTCGGAAGTTTAAAACTTTGAGTTGCTACGACGATCAACTAAATATTTCGGTTGTTGTCCTACATCATTTGGTATTAGAGCCTCACTACGACATGTTTGATGTTGTGACTTGGGCCAATTGGAGGGAATTAAATATCGAGCTTTGTCAACTTAACAAGCGGTTCGATTGAATAGTCTAATTGATCCAAGAACGCCTTCCCATGACCTGAAACTTCCTCTATCAATTGTTCGACATCAACAAATCTCGTTACCTCCACTACCTTTTCGACATCAACAAATCTCGTTACCTCCACTACCTTTTCGACATCTCATAAAGGAGAAGCCACACATCAACTACAAGAAAATCAAGAACTTTGTCAACCTGCTTAACCTCTTGACAATGATTCATTGTTTAATTTTCCATTAGTTTCTAACAACTTGCAGGTTGTCGAGGATCAACTAGATGAAGTTGTTTAAGAAATTATTATTTATTCAGGTATTGAGGGAGAACATGCATTATCAACTCTTATTGTTCGAGACGAAAAGGTTGATGAAGTCATTGCAGATCAAGAAATGGTGATGGGTTTAACACTAATAACGCATCTTGTCGAGCAAAATGAAGACACATTCATAAAAGAAATATCAAAACCAAAGTTCTTTATAAAGAAATAATTGATTGGGATGCTTTAAATTAAGCCAACAAATATGAGTGTTTCAATTGAATTGGAAACTTGTATAGTTGTTTTGATTGAAACCTCAAGTTAGGCACACAACAGAATATTTCATTATGCAGCATGTTGTAATTTATTTGTTACAGATAATTGGCCACACAAATTATTCAAGCAAGACCTGCACATGACGTCAATAGTCATCCTCCAAATGCTTTCTTTATTCTTTATTAATTTCGAGGACAAACTTTTCTGAAGGACCTAATATAGGAAAGTCAATTTTTGTTTGATTTAATTATATATTCTTTATTCTAATTCCTAATCATAATAGGGAATAATAGAGTCCTAACTTGTTTTTGGTTGTGTCCTTTTATTCTTTTCTTGGTCATAGTAGAGTCCTAAATTTCTAGTCTTAGGCCCTGTTTGGGAGGGCAGCGTTTGGCCCAAACGCTGCCTTCCCCCAGCGTCTGGTGTGAGAGGGAGAGGGCAGCGGTTGTCCAAGCCGCTGCCCTGCCAAACATAGCCTTAGTATTGATTCTAAGCCTTAGAACCTTATAAAGGCACATGCATGGGAGAAGAATTATTCATTCAATGAAAAATCAATAAAATTGTCTTCAAATCTTGGGTTCTTGTTTCTATGCATAAATTCGTCTCTTGCTGGTTATTTTTAAAGGTTGATTGCTTAGGCCAACCTTGTTCCGCAATTTAAGATTTTGGATTGTTACGACAACCAACATAATTATTTCTGTTGTTGTCCCACGTCATTTCATGTGAAGATACATTAGGAAAACTAATATCTTGTGATGTTGTCTACTTCCCTAATCTTGTAGAATAATTATTTTGACTTTTAGGTTTATTTGTTTTTTCTGAAAATAAGTTTCGAGGAAAAATAATTTCCTAGTGAAATGTTTTTTGGAAAAATAATTTGTTTTTTGTACTTTTTGGGGTACTTGCTCGGGGGCCTCCAGTATTCAGGAATACTAGCATCTTACTAATACAGAATTGAGAAAGAGCAGAATTATATATTCCTCTAGCCAAATTGGCGACTTCAAGGAATCCGGGGCTACTAGCTCTCCTCGATCCTAGGACACAGTCCTCATAACCAACTGTGCTAATCAAACTTGGTTAATTTGTTTCCGACATTTGGTTGTGTATAAAACAATAAGTTAAAAAATATAATAAATGCTTATTTGACCTATAACATGTTTGACAATATATTGGGAAATGTTTTTCCCTTGTTTTGAGGGGAAGGCATTTTCCCCATGATTGTGTACAAGTTTTTGATACAATGGAAGAAAAATTCTGTTGTTGAAGATTTTTCTGGTTGGCGAACACAGAAAATTAGATTAGAAAAATATTTCATAGATAATAGTCTTCCCCAACAAAAGCAACCTTAACTTTTGTGTAGTACAATAAACATATAATGGCATGAAGATTTGAGATATTGCTTTCAGGAAAGTTATCATGATAAGGAATGCCACTGTTCTATCACTTAATAAACATAACTCAGAACCTGAGCCACAAAAAAGGTCTAGATTGGTACCATATCCTTTATTTGGTTTATGGACAAAAGTTGCCGAGCTAGCATGGTTTCCTATGTATGATGTCCATCATTTGTAGTTGCAGCAGTTTCTTGTCAAATAACCTTCCTGTATGGCATAACTTAGGTAATTCTGTAAGCAACAATGTACATATACATTTCATGGATAAAAATTAATGATTGCCACCTGGGCAACCATCATCCTTTCTCTCTCAAAAGAATGAAAAAAAACTTAAGTAATTAACCCCACATGTCGGACTAAATATTCGGGGACTGTTCTTCTCAGGATAACCTGTGTTGTGTATGGTCTCCCCTTTGATTTCAATAGAGGACTCTGTGTCATAATAAGATGGACTATTATTTGTTCTTAACAGCTGAGCTGGTTACTGCAGGCAATTGCTGGAGAAGCTGGTGTGCCTTTCTTCTACAGAGCAGGTTCTGAGTTTGAGGAAATGTAAGTTTATAATACTTCTCTTATAGAATGCCTAGATTTTTTTTAGAAGAAATTTAAGATTATAATCATGTCAGGACCTTTCATTAACCCAGCTTGTTTTCCATTTGGTATTTCCATGTTATGTGGATAACAGAGTACTATTTCAGCACATGTTTTAATCACTTTAGGTACTTTGTCTAATGTGACACTTTAGGATCCTATATTAAGATTCATCTCATATCTCATGTCAGGTTTGTAGGAGTTGGTGCTCGCCGTGTGAGGTCCTTATTTCAAGCAGCTAAAAAGAAGGTATGCTACAAAGATGAATTGATTGTTCTATTATTCTTTTTCTCGATATTTTCAATTGTTTGGCATCTTCAAGTCATATTTCCTACTCTCCACTTTTCTTGTTGATAGGCACCTTGCATCATCTTCATCGATGAAATAGATGCTGTGGGTTCCACTAGGAAACAATGGGAAGGACATACTAAAAAGACGTTGCATCAGTTACTTGTTGAAATGGATGGATTTGAGCAGAATGATGTATGTATAAATGAAACTTCAATGCCAATTTGTGACATTATTTTATAACAGTGTTAAGTGGTGCAGGGAATAATTTTGATGGCTGCGACAAACTTGCCTGATATATTGGATCCAGCACTGACACGGCCTGGTAGATTTGACAGACATGTAAGTACTATCAGTTTGTTCTGGCATGATACATGTGGTTAATGCAATGAGGGTCACTTGCTCTAAACTATGGTACATTTCACGCGCTAAGTGGCTCCTCAACTACTGGAGTGTAGATCGGGCAAGCATACACTGATTACTCTCCGTTCTTTCATGTTGTTTCTATGGATTAAGCACATGACCTTTCCATCATCGAAGGAGCAACTTGACTGTCACCTTCTCTCAAGAAAATACTAAAAACTTAACTGTTACGTGTTGCCGCAAGAATAAATTTTAATCATTCTTTTTCAGTACTGATAAATTTTAATATTTTGCATAAACCGATATATTCTATCTACAAACTAACTCTAAAAAAAATATTCATGTTAAGCTGGAAAGTCTTTTGATATGTACTAACTGCTAAGCTTCCATTTTCTATCATATCTTCTAAAGTTTGGATCTCATAATACTTGAAATCTTTATTTGTAGATTGTTGTTACAAGTCCAGATGTGCGTGGACGAGAGGAGATTCTTGAGCTTTACTTGCAAGATAAGCCATTAGCTGAGGATGTAGATGTTAAAGCAATTGCTCGTGGTACCCCTGGCTTCAATGGTGCAGGTAAGTGAAATCTTTGTGTTCTTTGGCTAAATCTCAGTTTTAGGCTGTAATAGAAAGGAGGGCAAAAGTCAGATCAATGCCTTTCTTGGTGCCCAAGAGCTCATGGGCAGCCTTTCAATAAAAGCAGAAAAGCTGCTCACTTATACTATCCCTTCCCCTACTTCACGCATGAGATTGGCCCTTTAATTTCAGAAACTGTTAGAAATTTAATAGATTGGATATTTCTAAGTTATATGTTACTGGATCTGCATTTCATAAAGTGTGCTATCAAAAGCTTCCCTAGAGATGCTGTTAAGAGTCGACTAAATCGATTTTTTGTTAGATCTTGCAAACTTGGTGAACATTGCAGCTGTTAAGGCTGCAGTAGAAGGCATTGAGAAGATAACTGCTGTACAATTGGAATATGCAAAGGACAGGATAATGATGGGCATGGAAAGGAAGACAATGTTCATTTCTGAAGAATCAAAGAAGGTATACAGAATGCCGATTTTCCGTGTAATTATGGTGCTGCTACCACTCTCTTATAATAGAAGCTTCTTCCTTCTCAAAAAAGTCTAATGTTTTTTCCCTTGACTTTCTAAACTAAATTGATGTTAACATCACATTTCATCTTCAGCTCACGGCTTATCATGAGAGTGGTCATGCTATTGTTGCTTTCAATACTGATGGAGCTCATCCCATTCATAAGGCAACCATTATGCCTCGTGGGTCTGCACTGGGGATGGTTACACAACTTCCCTCTCAAGATGAAACATCTATTAGCAAGAAGCAGTTGTTAGCACGTCTTGATGTTTGCATGGGGGGAAGGGTTGCTGAAGAGCTAATCTTTGGTGAAGAGAGTATTACAACTGGTGCCAGTAATGATCTCCAGACAGCGACAGAGCTTGCCCTCTACATGGTAAAATTCTAATGTCTAGAAGAAAAATCACTATATAATCTCATGAAATATCTCAACTATGAATTTGTGCAGGTGTCATCTTGTGGAATGAGTGATGCAATTGGCCCAGTTCATGTCAAGGAGCGACCAGGTTCTGAGATGCAGACACGAGTAGATGCAGAAGTATGTCTACATTTTGGAAGTTAATTTATTGTTCACGATTTTCTCATTAACATTTTACAATAATGCAGGTTGTCAAACTATTGAGAGAAGCTTATGATCGAGTTGGACAATTGCTAAAGAAGGTTAGCATTCTAAAAGAATGTATAAAATGATAATAGACACCTTTGAAGAAAAAAATGTTTGAAACTAAAGAAACATGACAGCACAATGAAAGATAAAAGGTTTTATATTTGCAAGTTTTTAGGTAAATTCAGTCTGAAAACTACTGCCATAACCAGGATAACTAGCATCAAAAGTTGAACCGTTGGGATATATTCAAGGACTTCGATAGAGAGTGAAACCCTCAACGTCAAACTTTTGGCACATGCTTGTACATACACTCAATTACATGGATGGACAGTTAACTACTTGGTTGTCCTTGGCTCCAATCAAAGTACAAAAGGCGTGCAACACTGGGCTAGTCAGTGAGCCTTTAATTAGACATTCATCACCTCAAAATAAAAAAAAAGTTAAATATTTTAATTTTCATGGATGCAAGCTTTGGTGAAGTCACTTGGTATGCACATGAAGGCATATGCTTTGCTCTTAGTTTGGATAAACTATTTTCCATAATACATTCAACCTCCACTTGCTGTTGTTTTGCTTGTGAGGATCCCTTTTGTGTTCACTCATGACACTATTAAATTCTCTTACGTTAATTTCCTTTGCAGCATGAGAAAGCATTACATGCTTTAGCCAATGCTCTTCTAGAGTATGAAACACTCAGTGCAGAAGACATAAATCGAATCCTCAGTCCATATCAAGATGTCCAGCTCACTGAAGAAGAAGATGAGCTTGCGCTGGCTTAAGTTGATGTCTTTGCATGTTCAAAGCCGTCACCTCTGTATATTAATGTACAGTAATGAAAACATAGGTAGAATTTCAGGAAATTTTGTAGTTCTTTTTCCAGACATCAAAAGAAATGTGAACAAACCTATTTATGTCAGTTTCATGCGCTCATCACCAGGGATGAAGGTAAGTTTTGATAGCATCAATAATTGACTATGTAATCATTTAAGTAGATAGGTTGTCAGAGTTAAAGATTTGTACGAAACTGGGAAAACTTAGCAAGAGGAACAAAAAACACTCTTTTGCGGCCCAATTTGGTAGCCAAGCGACAACCTGTTAACTATATGTGCTGCACTTCCTACACGCCATCACATGCGAATGGCTCCTGCTAACAGGCCTGAGGTATGACCAGTTTGTTGTATGCTACTTGCAGTGTGAAGTTTTTTTTTTCTTTGGCTTCATGTATTTAATGTTTAATAAATACCTGAAGAGACTTCCTACGGATTAGCCCGAGTTGGCGGATAACCGTATACAACTTGGGATTGTATCATTTTTTTTGGGGTCAATTGGGATTGTATCTTTTGTAGTGGGCAGTGTGCACTTATTCTTAAAGCTTAGACATTTGTGTATGTTCCTCTCCACTGCTTATTCAATTATTTGTGATAGAAGGTTAAGTCCGGTCTCAGGATCCAATTTCGAAAGCGCAAATTGAAAGGAGAGAATTTTCACTTGGGTACCTGAGAGAATCACATCAAGTTAGTGGCACAATGAGGATACAGTATTAATGCTTTCCAGAAATCTAACTGTGGAGGGATTCCAGAAAGCCCTGCCAATTGACATGATGGCATGCACCATTTCTATTGCTAATTGCAACATCACCAGAACAAGGCCGAGTCCTGCGGTAATTATTCATACACAAGGAGAACCGTTTCCTGATACAATCATCTGCAAGGCTCTTAACGTGTCCGGGATGAAGTGAAAAGAGATAGAACATCATGGAATAGAGGAAGGCAACTGCCTGAACGAGCTTGTAAAGCTCCCTAAATTGAGCTTCCCACCATCTCCACTTGCTGTGGGGGTTGTGCGACGAGGTCCTTTGCTGCCAGTCGCTCGGACACATCGGCCAAGGACTTGAGGTTGCACTTGATCAGCGCCTCCACGAAGTAGCATGTCTCGTCCTTGGTGTTCCCCTCAGGCACGTCGACCACGAACGACTCCATCACAAGAGTCCCCGGCTTCCCATCAATGATCTCGGCATGGACGGTGATAATGGAAGAGTAGTTCTGCCCAAAACCATGAATCAGATATTCAGACTGATCAGATTCGAGTTTGAGAAGAAAACATGACAAAAGGGCATTTTTTTTCTCAAATTTGTTGTTGTTTACTGATTAGATGATAAGATCCTTAGAGCATGCATGTAACAAGTGGAGCAATAAGCAGTTCCAAATTTACTAAGTTATGCATACCGAGCAGAAAATTTTCATTAAGAGTTTGGCAACCAAAAAAATTAATCTGCCCAGATGTGGAACATGATCCTATTCCAAGGCTCTAACTATTCAACACACTGCTCATCCTCATGGAGTTGAACAGCTCTTTCCTGCACCCATTTGTGGCCATGGTGACCAGAATAGCTAAAAATAATGCAGCTCTTTTTTGCCTTTTAAAGTTAGACCGACACGAGGAAATGAGAGGAGGGAACATGTACGAACCCTGAGCCTGTGATCCCCGCCGACGATCTTGACGCTGAGAACGTGCTCGCTGTCGTCGAGGAGCTCCAATCTCTCCATGCTGGTCGTCGCCGGCAGGCCGGACTTCACGTTGACCTCGCGGACGCTGCCAATCTCCAGGTCGCCCTGCACCACGCACCTGCTCACGAACGGCTTGTACTTCTGCGGCTGATCAAATTTCCTCACCAACGACCACACCTGTATTATCATCGCCATGAACAGTGGTGCAAAACCAAACACTCCTGTACTTTCTGATCGTACAGAAACAATTCAGGGGAAAAGAAATCTACCACTTTGGAATCCAAAATTTGCTGCAGACAGAGACGCAGAAAGAAAAGAGATCTCGCTAAGAGAAGAGATGCATACGAGATGGACAGGAGCTCTTATGTGCTTGACGAGGGTGGAGGTGCACTGGTTGTCCCTCGGCTCCTGCAGGTGGCGCCTCCGCGCGTGCTCCGCCTCCGCCAGCCGGCAGTCATCTCCTCCGGGGATCGTGCTCTCGGACCACCACCACCAGCCGACGATGGGATCGGAGACATCTCCGGAGAATCCCCCTGGAGCTCCTCTTGCCCCGACCATCTGACGAAGTGGTTCCGAGCTCTGTTTCTCCTGCTCTGTTCTCTTGATGCAAAACAGGGCCAAAAGCTTATCCTGCTCTGCTCCACCTCACAGTTCCTATAAAACAACAAACCATTTTTACTTTCATTATAATATACTAATATTTTTTTTTTGATACTGCATATAACAAATACATTAATCATTATACATATATCACATTCGACAGTTTAAATGTAAGTTACCACTTTAGTGTTCATTGCTCATAAATCATCCTATGACATTACTTTCTATTACAAAAGTGTATGAACTGTTTATAAAAGAAATAGAAAATTAAGCGGTCAAAATAAGGATAAATATTAAAGTCGATACTTTTTCTCACTCCTTGTGTGATAATTGTATTATTGAGTTACTATATTTCAGACTAGATAAAATACTAATAATTAACTCTCTTAATAATATTTCTAAAATTCTAACTTCAATTTCTTCCTTAAAAATGCTTATCCATCCACATAATAAATCAGTTTATTTTAATATTTAGTGATAGTCCACTAGTCGTGTCTTTTGTTTGGGACCCCACCAATTCCAAAATAAAAGGGAGAACATGGTAACCGACAACCAGAGTGGTCCTCATTATTGATAAAGACAATTTTCTTACTTCAAAAAAATATATTATAAATTATTAAATTCGTTGTGCTTTGTTAGAAAAAGTAGTTAGAATCGAAATATGAAAAGAAAAATGCATAACACTTAAATGCTCAAAATAAATTACGCACCGTATAATGTTAAATTTAATTTTTTATATTAGTTTGATTAAAGAAATATCATTTTGTCATTTATGTTGATTCAAAATTAATTATATATTACTAATCTTTGTTATTAGATGCTTCGATACATAAAAAAGAAAATTATGATTTTTATATAGTCAAGTACTAATCGAGTAAAAGCCAACAGGTGAGAGAAAAGAGCATAAAATTATTTTCGTTTATTTTTTAAATCAAACGGAATGGAGAACTATACCACATCATTGGTGCAAAAGTATAAAAGAAGCAAGTTACTAAAAAAGAAAGTATAAAAGAAGTTGGAAAGTAAAAAAGACAAGGCTTTCTCATCTTGAAGTTTTGGTTATACAATTTCACTTTTATTTTCTTTGCCTTCTAAAAGAGGCATAAAATTTCAAGAGTGAAGGTCCATTTTATAATGATTCTTACACGTATCAGGCACTGAAGGGCTGGGTAGCTTTTTATTTATGGGACCCATTGATTTAAATAAGCAAGATATGAATAGCCACAATATGCATCTATCATGTAACCGAAAAAAAATGCATTTATTCCATCATGATTTACTGCAAATAAGTGGCTATAAAAACCACCTTTTTGCATCTAGGAAGCATCAACCTAATATTCTTATGCATTCACAAATTCCACTTGATCTTAAAAATTGTCTTCGGATAATCTTATGATTTAATTAATTTTTTTAACGACACTACAAATTTCCACCAACAATAATATATAGAATGGGCAAAAAGGGAACTTATATGTAAGAGATTAATGAGACTATTAGAGATGATAATGGGTCGAGTTTGGTTAGATTTGAGTTAATATTTAATTCGACCTAAAAATAATAATATCGGGTCGGGTTGGATCGAGTTAAGATAAAAAGAAATTGAAATTCAATCCAACCCAGCCCAACCCGAAAAGTTTCGAGTTGGGTCGAATCGGATCATCGGGTTGAATCATTAAAATTTTTAACATCAATTTTTTCATACATCTTATAAATTAAAATATTATAAAATATAATAAATTAAAATAAATGAAAATAATGATAAAAAATCTTGAAACTAGTTATTTTAATATTAATTCATAATTTTTATTATATTAATATTATAATTTTGAGTCATTCGGATCGAGTTTTGAATTATTGGGTAATTAAACATTCAATCGGTCGGGTTTAACCCAATTCAAGATAGTGACCCGACCCGACCCGACCAAAAGTAATCTTGTCGAGTCGGGTTGATCGAATTGATCGGAGCGGATCAAATCCATACTCACACCTAGAGGCTATCATATACCATTTTATTATATCATGTCAAGCGTACTTTTAACTATTAAAATTAGATCTATAGTTGTCATGTATTATTAAAAATTATCCATGGATAGTATCATTCTTTCAATGGATAGTTTTCATAATGAATTGCGATGAAAGATTTAGAATTCAATAACAAAAAGTATATTTGACACAATGTCAATAAAATGATGCACACACCTTTATTTTTTTTATGAGTATTTTAATTCGAAAGTAGCTCATTTGTATGGACGTGATGTTAGAATAAATACACATAAACTTTATAAAAAAAATTGTGAAAGCATATAAATAAATAAGCACATAACTTTTAGTCACAACTTAAAAATAGTAAAGATTTCATAATTCATGAGCTAGAAAATAGAAAATTTGTGAGCATTAGTATTAATTAGGAATTTTACCATTTATAAATATTTATAAGCTTCTTCTCATAAAAAAAGGGTTCTTTATATATTTAATACAATTATTCATTTAAGAATTATAAGAACTACTTAAGAAGTCATAAAATAATCTAATTAATGTAATAAAATTTGATTATGTATAGCTATTAATTATATATTAAATTTCAATATTCTCCTACTGGTTCAAAACAATTGTTACAGTTAACTCTATAAACTTATTAGTCTTACTGATGTATACTACATAAATAATATGAATCATGACGATATGTTCTTTGAAAGTTCTAAATGTGATACCTATTATTCTATATAAATAATATATATTTATTTTAGACCTTTTGATAAAATGTGTCGTATTCTCATAATGCATGCATAATAATTAAAAGAGAAACACTAATCAATACGCACAACCTCAATATTTTTAATTTACCTTAAGATTATTAAAATATCCACCTAAATTTTCTGCTAAGTATTTTGAATTGTTCAAATATTTTCACTTTACATTGAGGAAGAGGTGCTCGGCTTGGAGCCAACCCTACCAAGAGATGTAGCACTATGTCAACCCTTGGTCGTGCTAGCTTGGCTCGAGACTGAGCATGGCTCAGTCAACACTCAAGCTCCTATCGACTTGGCACAGGCCTGATGAGCACCAATAAAAATTTTTTATATATAAAATATAATTTTTTATTAGACATATTAATTGCACATGGTTTTGTATAGTCAAAATGTTCACTTACTTTTTTTTAACTCATGGTCAATTTCTTCCTCCAACATATTTTTTAGGATTTAATTTGTATTTGACTTATATAGTAAATAATTTTTTTATAAACATATTCTTGTATAGGTATATACTAATTATTAATACAATAATGTGATATATATATATAGTTACTAATTTATCAATTTGTGATATAATTACATTGAATACTAGTGTATATTTAGTTGAAATCAGGATGACCCTACTTAGGCAGTCCCGATGATGCTCATGGCATAGTACGACATGATACAAGCACGAACATAGGCACGGTCAAACACGTATTTATTGATACGACTATTGTGAAAACTGCATGCGCATAAAATTTCATATTTACATCAAGACCAAATTTTATGATAATTTTATTTTTTAATTCATAGAAGTATATTTAACCTTATAATAAATTGAAATATAATGTAATAATAAACTATGTGTTGTTTTATTTATTTTAGATCTTATTATCTTAAATATTCTTTTAAAATCATAAAATAACATGAACGATGATTGGCATTTTTTAATATCTTTAGTCAAAGGAGTTATATTATGAGACTATCATATTGTAATTTTTAAAAATATGAAAATTTTCAAATATAAAAAATTAACATGATATAGCTAAAGGTGGATGAATGTCGAGAATTGTGAGGTCGTCGTTCCTTAACTTTCAAATTTAAGAAAATACATTATAAAGGAGTCATATAAAAGAGAAAAAAAAAGAGTAATATATGTGTAATAATTTGCACTCAATGGATCCAAGTTTAATTTTGTACTCATGTATCTAGAATTTCAAGAATATGTTTTGATAGAGAAAAGGAGGAAAGAAGATGGGAGGGAAAGATAATGAGAGAGAAGAGGATGGAGGGTAATTTTTTATCCTCCGTTGAATTCTAATTTAAGAGTGGCATTTTTTTGTTAATTAGAAGAAAAAATAAAATTAATTTTTACTTTTTTAAAAGATAATATTGAAACAAAATTAATTTTATCATTCTCTTTATTATCCTCCTTTTCACTCAATCTAAACGCAGCCTAAACAGCCTAAAGTGGATCATGTAAGTATTGAATCATGCACGATTCTTCTTGAAAGAAATTCTTCAAGTTCAATAAAAATTAAATTGTATATAAATTACACAAAATATGTGCATGTTACTGTCAATAGTATAACCTATGTCCATTCGCCGTTAGTAATCTACCTTGCCTTATATTATTCTCTCATTTTTTAATATTCGAAGATCTAATAAATCTGACAATTATTTTTTATGTTTAAAAAACTCATTAACTAATTGAACTAATTAAATCTTGATTATATTCATTTTTTAAACAACCAAAATCATATTAAATAAATGAGTCATTAGTTTTTTTAATTTTATTTGCTTATTTATTTTTTTTAGCATCATGATTTTCCTTTATAATAGAAAAAACATTATGTGGTTAACTATTTGGCTACTCCATTTCCTACAAATAATTAGGAGACCAATGAGATATTAAACGCGAGCATACTTGCTATTTTGTCCCTCGGTGACCAGATCGAGCACATGGATTCAGAATATATTTGTTCAAATGAAGGATACAAAATTAGACTGCAACATTTAAATCACTCTTAATATTAATAAAGCTAAAAATATACCTTCTTAATGTTTAACACTTAAAACACACACGCACACACATGCAAAAGTGTAACATCTTTAAATGTATTCATTCAACGTGTAGTGTACACTCAAACTTGAATGGTAAACTTTGCGACATTGCTGCACCTAAACATTTGAACCTTTTTTACAACAATATCAGAATCTTTGCCTTATACTATAAAGATTGTCTAGCACATGGCTACTCTATCTAGATTTCCACTTTACCTTTTAACCATAATTTTCCATTAAAATTTAATTACTATTTATTAGCTATAAAATTAAAATAAAAGAAAAAAAGAAGCTCCATTCACAAGCTTTATAGAAGTTCCTGATTAGCTCTTTTTGTTTCCCCTGTGCAGGAGTTCGTTGACTCACGTGCATTGGAGCTCGTCAGGGAGCTCTTCAATGCGCTCGTAGGAGCTCGTTGAGGAGCTCTGCAACCCACGCGCGCTGGAGCTCCCTGACGATCTTTTTCGCATCGCGCAGGAGCTCTGCAGAAGCTCCCGACGAGCTCTTTCTATTGTGCATGTGCAAGAGTTTGTTGACAGGCTTTACAACGCGCACAAGTTCCTAATATCAAGCTTTGCGACACATGGGCCTGTGAGATCTTTCGCACGTGTAGGATTTTTCTTTAAAATGCATGTGAAAGATCTCGTCGACAAGCTCTACAATGCGCGTGAAGGATCTTGTCGACGAGCTCTACAATGCACGTGCAAGAGCCCATCGATGAGCTCTGCAATGTGTGCATGTTGGAGCTCGATGACGAGCTTTTTCATGCCCGCGAGAGCTCGAAGTCGAGCCCTTTCTGTCAACCAGCATGAATTGAACACTTCATCTTGATCATATTCATAGTTTCACACTCTCAATCAGATCTAGTTAATTAAGAAGAACAATACAAAACTATAGAAAAAAAATGGGGAAAATTAAGAGAGAGTTCTTTTGTTTCAAACTTGAAGTCTGAATAAAATGAGATATCGTACAAAAAAAAACTTTGCTTCCTCTTATACTACTTATACATATAAAACATGTATTTTGTAACTCTATTACAATATTCGTCTAATACATTGCTATAGTTTGTGTTAGATTGATACATTTTGTTCTTCACAATTGAAGTCTTTTAACTATCATAACAAAAAATAATAGCTTTTTTGTACAACTAACACTCCCCCTCAAGTTGGGATATGTGAAAAGTGTGAAGACCCAATTTGGATCTTGATAGTCATGTTGTTTAACTCCGTGACTTTTAGTAAAGATGTTTGCTATTTGCTCTTGTGAACTGACATGATTTGTTCAGATCAAATCTTGTTTAATTTGGTCTCGGATGAAGCGACAATCTACTTTTATGTGCTTTGTTCTTTCATGGAATATGGATTAGCTGGAATGTGAATTGTCACCTTATTATCACAATTAATTGTGACTGGTTTATGAACTTCTAAACCAACTTATGAAAATAATGTTGAATCGGATCCAGAGTGTTTTGATGATCACAAATTTGTAAGGGAACTTAGTTTGCACTGATGAACTTGTTGAGCTGAATTTTGTAACATGTTATTCAGAAATTGTTAGGTCGACCAAAGCTAAAAGAATGGACGACCTATGCACATGGAAGACATTTCAGAAGAAGCACATGTGTGCAGCAATCGTCCTAAGGATATAAAGAGGCCGACCGATAATGAA
>LTAE01007972.1:3156-21585 GCA_001647135.1 Pontederia paniculata | reverse complement strand
TTTTTTATTTTAATATCAAATATACATTATAATTTATAAATGTATATTTCATGAATTCAATTATTAATAAACATCATAAAAATGTTAAACTTGGAAGAAAATTAAAATAACAATCTAACTTTTTTTATTCAATGATTCATTTTTTTAATATTTTTTTATCCAAAAAAGATAAAAAAATGCAAATGCAATATGGTATTTGCATAAAGCAATTTTATTTAAATGAAAATGGAAAGTCATATAGTTTGCACAAAAATCTTATATATATAATATCATATTTCTCATTATCACTAAACACTACTTAACATTGTGGTAAAGTAGATGACAATTGAATTGGTAGACCAGGGTTCAACTCCAAGTGATGACACTATTTTCCTCATCTTTGAATAACAAAGCAATTATTGATAGGTCTGATTAAATCGGCCGGTCTGATGAAAATCGTCCGGTTCAAGCGGTCAAATCCGAGTTTTGACCGGTTCAAAACGGTCCTAATGCTAGTCCGGTTTGAAGAGCGAACTAAATTCGTCTTAGTGAGTGGTCGACGGTTGCACCGATCAGACACGGGTATCAGTCGGTTTCAATGCAGTGGAAATGAAAATTTAATATTAGTTTAAAATTGATTTTGCAAAAATAAAAAAATTGGATAAAATGTCACCCAATTACAAATTATAATTTTACAAAAAAAAATTATGACATGTTAAATATGCAGAAAGCATCCATCACCGAGGTTGTCAAAATCTCGACTTTTTACGATCTTCCTATATTTAAACTCTTACTGATCTCAAGCGATTCTTCTTCGATCGTCGATCTTACAACTCTTCTCCGATTTTAAGTAAGAGCTCGATCTTAACAATATTGTCCGTCACAATTGAATTTAATATGCTACTATTTAGACTATCATATTAATGCTCAATGTAAATGGTTAAATGATGAACATCGAAACACATTTTCCATGTTTTATATTTAATTCATCATGATATATAAGTACGTTTTCACAATTTTCAACTCATTCTTTTCTCATAACAGTTATAAAAGGCTCCTAATCTATGCATCTTTTGCCACACATATATAACTATTTTATTTTTTTTATGAATTGCCGAAGAATATAATTATTAGCAAATTACTATTATAATAATAAAAGCTATAATATTAAGCATTAATTTGACTTTTGATTCAATCCGCTTATTAAATGATCTAATTTTCCTTGATATACCATATACTAATTATCTAAAAAGGTTTTATCAAGCACTAATTTTAGTGTCAATTTCTTTTTCAGATCATTTTTGTAAGCAACACGCAACATTAAAGCTTGAGTTTTTACAAGAGCATTACACGGTTTAAGATTACAGAAAAGAAAAGATGAAAAAAAAGCCAAATCCTATAGGAAAAATGTGCGACAAAATCTAATATATAAGTCTATTTGACTTAGCTTATAAGTAATTTAAAATTATTTATAGATAAATTTTAAAAAAAATTATATTTGACGAATAAAAAAATAAGCAAACTTTTTTACTTATTATTAAAGCTATTGACTTATTATTTTTAAGCAACTATATTACTAATATTATTATCATATAACTTTAAAAATATTTTAAATATTTAATTTAATAAACATTATTAATATTATCAGTATTTTTTATCCAAATATATAAATACTTATATTTTAAAATAAATGTCAGTACTTAAATTACTTATCAATATTAATATTTATTAAATATTTTTTATCAGCTATATCTATATATATATATATATATTATCAATATTCCGATTTGAGGACATTTGTAAATCGGCAATTGCCTGTTTCCTTGTCTTGCTTGCATTATAAAAGAACGCCGACGACTTCATCGTCCCCCCGTAGACGTCAAGCTTCAGCTGCCCAACCATGGCGGGTCCTTCCCTCTCGTAGTTACTTATCCATCCGAGACAGAGAGAGAGAGAGAGAGAGAGAGAGAGAGAGAGAGAGAGAGAGAGATGGTGGAGGCGTTGGCGAAGATGCGGAAGGACGAGGCGCTGCGGGCGCACCTGGGGATGGCGCTGGTGCAGATCGTGTACGGCGGGTACCACGTCCTGACCAAGTCCGTGCTCAACGTGGGGATGAACGAGGTCGTCTTCTGCGTCTACCGCGACCTCGTCGCCATCGCCATCCTCGGCCCCCTCGCCGTCCTGCAGCGCCGCAGGTGACCCCCCGCCGGCGTCGTCTTTCCCCCCATTCCTTTTCTGCTCCTACTTCGTCTTCCTTCTTTTGCTTGATTGTTGATTAAGATGAACAAAGCTTTGGGTAAAATAGGCGGTCAACTCCACATGGCATAAGTTTCGGGCTCAAGTTTGATTGTTTTTACATTTATGAGCTCTGACCAAAGAAATCGACAGGCAATTACAGATTGTTGATCTGCAATTTACATATTAATCAAGAATATACTGGAAGAATCGAAACGTTTTTTATTGTATGCACCAAAAGATGGAAGAGGATCCAAGATTTTTCTGCTAATTTTTCTCCCTCAAATTTGAAACGTCGAAGATTTGTGTTTAATAGTAGTATTATGAGAGATCTCTAACATTTTTATCCTCCATAACTCAATGCCGGAATCTGGAGTGGAAATATATCCAGCTGAATTCCAAGATGAATCATGGTATCTGCAATTTAATGGCATTCCTCAAGAATTAATCAAACGTATGAATAAACGTGGTCACGCTGTAAGAGACAAGTACCCAATTTCAGATGATCAAAAAGGCATTCTTCTTCTATTTGTGTTGTGGTCGTCTATGATAATCTTCAGGCATACATGAGTTATCTTTAGTTTACAACACAGAATGTGCTAATTTACCTGAATTTGCTCAGAAATTAGAGTTTAATTACAAAACTGCTGAAAGTTCCATCTTCTTTCTACTTCTGTGAATCTTTAGTTTATAAGTCTACAAAATGGTTTTACTTTGTTGATATCTCTCTGAATGGAGCTTCTTTTAATCACTCATCCTCTTTGATGTGTATTGGCAGAAATGTCGGCTTTCCATTAACTCGTCGCCTCATTGTGTCATTTTTCCTTCTTGGTCTAACAGGGTGAGCAATTAGCAGCAAACTTCCAATTTGACTCATCTATTTACTTATCGCCAATGTTCCAATCAAATGACCTTTTTCATCATGGATGCTGTATTGTCAGGATATTTGCAAACCAACTTTTGTTTCTTCTTGGCCTAAGTTATACGAATCCAGTTTATGCATCAGCTATCCAGCCTGCAATACCGGTCTTTACTTTTCTACTTGCTGCATTAATGGGGTGAGTTGCTCCTAATTTATATATCTTTTCATCTTTCTTGGGTTTACCCTTTTGGTACTAACTCAAATGTTTACTTATACAGTATTGAGGAAGTAAAGTTGGCTTCTATAGAAGGCCGTGCAAAGGTTGTCGGGACTCTTGTATGTGTTTCAGGTGCAATATTAATGGTCCTCTACAGAGGACCTGCTATAATTGGAACCGGTGAATTTGCGGAAACATCTCAGAATGGAATAGGCATGAAGTCTCGTTTTGAGAAAGTTGGATGGTTAATGTCTTGTTTGGCTGCGATCGGGCTTGAGAGATGGCACATTGGTGTTTTGTGCTTGATAGGAAATTCTTTCTGCATGGCTGCTTATTTTGTTTTGCAGGTAAGTGAAGTGTGCACATAACCTGTTGATCTTTCCTAGTGTAAATTAACTATATTTTTTGGTGGTCATTGTCAACATAATAGGAACCAAAACAATCCTGAGAGAAATTGTAAAAGAAAAGGAGAGTATATAATAGATTCCTTAAGTCGTCCAAAGTCACATAATGATGGTCGCGTCTGATGGAATTGATAGCTCAAAGAATTCAAAGTGGATTTGCTACTAAGACAGCAATCTAGTTGCATAACTTCTATTTCATTTTTAGAAATATATGAATCAGGGGGCCACAAATCATGTAAAAGGTGCATGTAGATATCATTTAACTCTCTCTTAAGTTCATTCGCAATGTTAAATTTTTCACTCCTTACTCCTCTCCCAAAAATCACAAGGATGTTTATGACCTTTATTCTTTGTCTTTCATTTTTTTTTCTGTATGCACTTTATTCTCTTTCTCTCTTTGTAGTTCAACACTGGGTACTCCTTTCGTGCCCATGTTTGGCTTACTTTTCAGGCTCCGGTGTTGAGGAAGTACCCATCTAGCTTATCAGTGACAGCATCTTCCTACATTTTTGGAGCTTTCATGATGGTATTGACTGGATTGTTCACAACTCATGGTTTCTCGGCCTGGATCTTAACACGAGCAGAGATAATTGCTGTTCTATATTCTGTAAGTTCTGAATATTACATTTCGCTGCATATTGTTTGGATTTTCTGAATTTCATGGTTGAACCCTGAGAAATTCAACCATGGTTTCTCAAAGTTTCAACATTTCCTTCTTAATGACCTTGCTTCCTCCAAGAATTTACAATGCACGAGCTTTTGTCATATTCTCTGCTGTAGAAGAGTTTTAAGGCATCTTTTTTGTCTTCACCTCAAATTAAAACGATAACCGTGTACAGAACACTACCTCTGTGATAGATTGGAAGGAGCATGCACATATATGCTCTCCTCTATCTACTTTGGCATAGATACTGTTTCCATGGTTTGAAGCCATTATCTCAATCGCCGACATCAAAGGAGAAGCTTAACATATTATACAAAGGCTAACTCTTGTGATTCAAAATCCTTTATTGAAATATAACTATTCTGATGATTCTCATTGATGAAAGTTTCATGATTTGAACCAATTATCTTATAAAAATGTTGTAATATGCCATGTCATGTGTCTGCTTTTCGTATATTATTTGGTTTGATCCACATGACACTGCCATATTTTCAGGGAATTGCAGCATCTGCTATGAACTATGGGTTGATGACATGGTCCAACAAAATCCTAGGACCTACGATGGTATCTCTATACAATCCACTTCAACCTGCAATGTCCACTTTATTGTCCACAATCTTCCTAGGGAGTGCTATTTATCTTGGAAGGTTTGATCCCCAGTCACTTTGTTATTTTGGTCAAATACAGATATATCCATGATTGTTCAACCTTTTCTACTTATGTTTCAGTTGATGTTCAATAACTTACAACTCCTTTTTTCTTATCTTTCATTATCTGTGTCGCAAATGGGAAAAATTAGTTTCTAAGTTGGAACTGATATCCAACAGTTCTGGTTTTGTTTTTATTGTTTTTGGGGATTTTGTTTGCATTTAGCACGTCATTTAGTCACACTTAAATTAATTTTCATTTTATTGATGAATTTTAACAAATTAATACTTTCCTGTTGCAAGCAGCATTATGGGAGGAACTTTAATAATTTCTGGTCTATATGTGGTCACTTGGGCTCGCTACAAAGAGAGTGAAGCAGCTGTGGAGGTCTCTCATATTGATCATGATGTTGAGCCTCTCCTTCAGGAGGATCTATCCTTAATCAAGAGGCATCTTGCCTCATCTAGCTCTTCTGATCTTCCGTAAACCAATGGTTGTCATATCGATGAGTTGTTAGTCATATAGTTCGTAAAAGAATTTGGTTTTCAGATGTCATCTACATATACATGAAAATGTTTTCACAAGGCAAGTTTCTTTCTCTACGGAGAAAGTTCATATGTTTCATTGTCACATTTATTTTGCAATTGTCAGCTTAAGTTGAATTACTCGTAGTAAAACCATTTTGGAAAAGGCTCTAGGTCTACGTTGTATATGTATTACTGTCCTCACAACTTTGTAATATAGCAATCTGTTTGTCTCTCTATTGTCGGATATTCTTTATAATAAAAGAACTAGAGATCATCAGGTTCATGAAGTTATTCATCAAGTGAAGCTGAATGTCCTCTTGCTTTAATCAAACCATGCACATAGCACTGCGAGCATTAGCAATGGATAGAAAGCTATAGTTCTCTTGATTGGCAGGCAGGTATTCAAGCAAATGGAAGACAGAATAGATCCTGCAGAAAGGCAGATAAACCAATGTAGATACCTTGTTTCTCGGATGGTACTTCATGGTTATATGCTTTGCATTGCAGGTCACAGTACTTCATGATTATATGTTTGCATTGCAGGTCACAGTTCAATTTTAGTACACTTGTTACATAAACATAAATGGTTTTCGGGTATCCTTCAGAACTTGTTTCTTGGATTGATTACTTTGCTGTCTAGTTTAAATATGTATAAAAGTGGATGACACGTTTGAAAAATATAATGTGTAGTAGTTGTTTATGTAATAAAAGTTACCCATAGTTGTCTCTGTTTAACAATTTTCTGATCAGTGGCCATGAGCATTTCAAGGTGCATGAATATCTAATAGGTTAGCACAAGGAACAGAAGGAAAACTGCAGGTTGACATGCTCGACTGAGATGCCGAAACAGATGCTATAAGTATGTTATCTTGCAGGTGCTTCATACTCTTACTTGATGTCTCAAGAATCAGGTGCTGAATTCAAAAGTGAAAGAACACATATTCATGGTTCTGACTTCTGAATCCTCTAATTATTTCAAGGAGTTAACAAGGTTTCTCTTTTCTTCTCTTGTGCATAAAAAGATTCAGAAGCAGAAACCGAATGCAACTTTTGGCAGGAGTAGGTTGATGCATTTAACATGATATGGTTCATGGTCCATGTTAGGTGGCAAATAAATGCATTTGGCATGACATCGATTTAGACAGTGGCACAGACTTCCCTCTCCAAATCTCTGTTCCCCTTCACCTTCTCCATTTCCCTTTTAGCTTTTGTTCCTATTCTAAGGTTAGTGATTCATGTGACTAGCCAACAGTAGAAACTAAAGAAGGAAGAATACAAGGACATGTTTACTTATTTTGTTAAGATAATTTGCATTTCTCTTTCAAAATAAAGTTGAGAGAAGAAAAAAATTGTGTATCACCGAAGTGAATCTTGGAGGCAAATATGTGTTTTTTATAATTAACATTTTATGTTCTATTTGACAATTCCAAAAATAATAGACAAAATGGATACACTTGAAGTTTACTACATAGATGTTGCCCATTTATCAAAGTTGATGCTCAAATAAGGAATCCTTGTCTTTCATACAACGAGTTACAAAGTGTAGTGCACATTTTGAATAGTTATAATAAATTATAAATGTGAATATTAAGATGTGTATTGTTGTATGCATTATTGTCAAATCAAGATTATTTATGCCATTCTGATTTTCGTTTCGAAGCCTAAGAATCACAACACAACATGTTAATGTTCTCCAAAGGTAAGAACTGAAAGACTTAAACCTCCACCATATGATTTTCAAATAGAGCAAATTAGCTTTTATGCACTCCACCAAAAATTCATTCGTTTCCTTTGAAAAAGAAAAAAAATCATGCAACATAGAGAGATGTGCCACTCAAAAATAAAAAAAAAATGGAATTTGATTTCAAGCCTAGGATTTACTAAAAAGAAGGCATGTCAGAAGAGATTAATAAAACTTAGAAGAAAGTAAATTTAAACTAATGCAAAGGTCTTTTAAATATTTTAGTTAAAGTTTTTTGACTTTTAGAAAAGTAAAAAAAAACTTTATTAAAACTTTTGGAACAAAATAATCTTAAAAAAATAGTTCAACTGTTTAAGAATTTTAAAATTGTAAAAAACATTAAAGAGGTTTATTTATCTCTAATGAACTAAATAAATCAGCCAAAAATTAAAAAAAAAAACAAATGCTTACCCGATAAAAAAAGCATGTTTGTAAGAGTCCAAGCGACCAACTCCAACAGACGCAAAGCGCCGGAACGCAAAGAGGGAAAACCTTCCAACCAAATGAAGGGCGCAAAGAAGAAACCCGAAACGGCCGCGCCACCGCCTCCGCCGGACTCCGGCGATTCCGTCGCCATCGCGGAGCCGGAGCAGGACAACAACGTACCTGGAGAAGGAGGAGGAGATGAGCGAGAAGAAAAAGAAGAAGCTGATGATGATGATGTCTACGATGTGGAGGAGGAGGAGGAAGAAGAGGAAGAGGCCGACGCGGTGGCGGAGGCGGAGGAGGAGAAGGACGGCGCTGCAGCCGAAGAACGCCCCAAATTGGAGGATGGGTTCTTCGAGATCGAAGACATCAGGAAGAAGCGAGTCCGTAAGGGACAGCTGCAATACCTCATCAAATGGTACTAAAAAACCCTACTCTCGAGTTCTCATGGATTGTTGTTTTCCGTTTGGGAATTGGTCGGTTCCCTTAAATCTCTTGTTTTGATCGGACTCAAGGCGAGGATGGCCGGAGACTGACAACACTTGGGAGCCGCTCGAAAACATCCAGTCCTGCGCCGATATCATCGAGGCGTTCGAAGAAAGGTGAGAGGTTTCTGTGTTTTTTGCTCTAAAGATTGGAATTTTCTTGGTGATCACTTTGTTTGTATTGGAATTCTGTGGAACGCTGGCTAGGTTGAAGTCTCCACGGGCCCGGAAGCGCAAGCGCCGGCACAGTGGTTCTTTCATAGTGCCTGCTCAAAAGAAGAGGGTCGTGCAGGCAGGCGGATCAAAGGCAGCGACTTGTTGCAAAAAGCAAAGTTCAGTGAGCAAGAAAGATGTCCCGGATGCAGCAAATGGCGTTAAGAGTGATAAAAAGTATGATTCAGTAGTGGTTCCAGAGGAAGAGGCAGTCAATGCAGTTGAGAATGAGGAAGCTAAAAAACAAGAGGTTGAGGCAAATGCTTCCATAGCTAGAGTGGATGATGAACATATCCAAGGGATCTCTAATTCTATAGAACATAATGGAATCAATGGTGACATTTCACTAAATTTGGACAGGGGCGACGGCGAAGAACAAGGTTTGATGGATGGGTCCTTGAAAGTTGGCAACGGCCCAGCCTTACAAGGTAACCTGGTTGCTGGGGCCAAGAGGAGGAAATCAGGAAGTGTGAGGAGGTTCAAGAAGGATGCATCACCTGCTGACCAGGATGGATCAAATGCAGATGTGAGGAAGGAAAATGGTTCATTCGCGAAAGTTGATAATGCTGGAAATGAAGATGTTGGTTCTACTGAAGATGATACAGGCCACAAGAACAAGTTAGATGATTCTGCAAAGCCACCAACAATTGTAAAGCTCCTTAAGGCTGTCCGGTACTATGCGTCGGTGGTGAATAATGTGCAGCAGGTGTCCTTAACATTCAAAGCTTTGAGGTCAGTGTTGTCATTTTTTCCCTTTGAATTTAATGTCCAATGATGAATGCATTTAAGATAGACTTTTATTTCTGGCTGCTAAAAGTAATCATATACGTATTTGGTCTAAATGATCTTCTGCTATTTTGGCACCTGCTTCAGAAGTAGCAATACCTACGTTGCATTTTCCCGTAATTGGGGTGACATTAAGTTTTTATAAAATCTAGTTCGCATATTGCCTTGCATGGCTCTAATGCTATTTAAATGCAGAAATAATTGCCAAATCTGCTCTATGTTTTATTACAGCCTACTAAAATTTGAACGACAATAATCTTACGATTAGGCAAGGTAAATTAGTATCATGCTACTTATTTTTTTGATGTAAATATCACACTACTTGTTAACTTATAGTTCCATAGCAATTTATCATCAGCATTTTGAATCTTAAACTAGTATAAGAAGAATTGTGTTATGATGTTATCACTTGGGGCTATAGAGTCTGCAAAAGGTAAGGACTCATATCTAAATGCTTTGTGCTATAATTCCTTAGATTAATTTATTCATATTATGTATATGAAAGAAAGTCATCACGATAGCACTTCACTTTGGCTGTATATCATCAAGACCATGAATCCTCCTCTACTTGTTATCTCAAAAAACATGTTAGAAAATTTTATAGAACATACTAAAAGTTGAAACTGCATGCTTTATTAGATAATTTATCAACTTTGCAATTTTAGATCATCTAATAAGAATGCAGTTTCAACTTTCTGATTAAACTGCTTCATCTCTACATAATTTGTCATCATCATTTACCAGCCCTGAGCGTCTGAGGATGATGGGTGAATTTACTTGTCATCATGTATAAGTATATTAGATTATGTGTAGAAAATATTTCAAAATTGACACAAGCTTGAATTATGAACTAGTTGACTTTTTTACACGGAAAGGTTTTTTTAAAAGATATTTATAAATAGGAAGTTGCTTTGAGATAGTTTATTTGTGTGACACTTGGATAATGTTATAGGTCTGATGGGAAAGAGGTACTCGTGGATGACAAGCAATTGAAGGCTAGTAACCCATTGCTGGTATGATACATAGAGCCTAATTTGCACTTTCATTAATTATAGCTAATGCTTATTTTATTGCTCTTTAATGTGACAGCTGATCAGTTTTTACGAGCAGCACCTCCGATATCATCCATCTTAGAGAAGCCAGTTGATTTGGGGACTTAAAGTATGATGAAGATACTTCTGGCCTATTTGTGCGTGCATGATATCTCTGTGGTTTAGCATAATTATTTTGCTCTCTTATCAAAAACTTTATCAGAAATCCTGACGAGGAAACTTCTTAAAGAAAAGGTTATGAGAAAAAAGTCTAGGAACCTTTATCGTTGTTTGGCAAATGTATCATATGTCTCACTGCCATAGAACAGTTTGTTTAGGCTGTCTTGATCATCTCTGAGATGTACATCCTTGGTTTTTGGTTTTCAGATATAGAGTTAAGTCTGCCCTTATACAGGCTAATCTTTATCACCTGTTGTAGTCAGCAGTTAATAGTAGGCTAAGCTTTTAATTATTTGCTGTTAGTGAATCATTTTGGCTCAAGACAGGTTATTTTCTTTCTCTTTGGTTTCTTTTACTAAATGATGGCAGGTTATTTTTAGGATTATCCATTTTTTTATAGTTGTAATATAATTGTCTAATTTTCATTCTTTTTGTGTCATAACTTTTGAAAAAGAAATAACAAAAAAAATTGATTTTAGTGATATGTCAATGTGATGACACTATTACTAATAAAGTGATTATTTAACATATCAAAATTGTCATCATTCCTTGTTCATGGATGTCATAGTCTTGATCTTGTCGTAAAATTACAATTTAATGATTTACTGTGGCATGAAGTGCATAGTCTTGATCTTGTCGTAAAATTACAATTTAATGATTTACTGTGGCATGAAGTGCATAGTCTTGATCTTGTCGTAAAATTACAATTTAATGATTTACTGTGGCATGAAGTGCATAGTCTTGATCTTGTCGTAAAATTACAATTTAATGATTTACTGTGGCATGAAGTGCATAGTCTTGATCTTGTCGTAAAATTACAATTTAATGATTTACTATGGCATGAAGTGCAATATTTGTGTTACATTATTCTTTTTAATAATTTCTTTTACCATCAAAGTGCATATTATATATCTTTTTAATGTGATGTGCCTGCATTTTATGATGCAACCACTTCTTGCTGCACGATATGGACCCGTGATTCTGATACAATTTTGTATCAAGTGATATCTTGTGATTAAATGAAATGTTTCAACTTTCAACTGCATTAATATATTAAGATTTCACATGTTCAACGATTCACTAAGTTACTACACTAGGATTCTCAGAAAAATAGTGTGAATTCCTTTTTTAAAAAAGAGTCCACAAAATATTCTGATTTTTTATTCTGAAAAATTTAGAAACTACGTGACACTTATTATATATGGTCCGTGGAAATGCTGATTAGTGCAATAATCTTGTTTTGTTTCTATGATTCACTCGATTTTTTCATTGTTATCTGATGTTGTATGTAATATGAACATTAGGATAGCATTTGGAAACGAGATATTGGAGTTCTAGTTTCGCGAGAAGAACAAAATAAATATATTTTTTAATAAGGATAAACATTTGATTACATCTAAAATTATAATAATAAATTATGTTTAGCATATATTGAATGTCAAATATTCAGATGTTTTTCGTATAACCAGAATTAAATAATATAAACTTAATTTCACGAATAATATAATGAAATATTTTGTGAAATTTAGTTTTATCTCAAGTTTGATATGCTAAAATGTTTTCAAAAAGAATAATTTTGAAAAAAAAATGTAAGAAAGTAAAGTGAGGTAATTAGTATTTTATAATTGCATTATTAAGTAAGGATGACACTAAAATTTATTATTTAAAATTTAAAGCTAAAATTAAGTTAAAAGTTGATTAAAGAGAAAAAAGAGATCATAAAGGAGAGGGAAAAAATCAAAATGTCAAGAACAACGAAAAAAAATGATCGACTTTGCAAAAACTTAGAGGTGAAAATTCGGGATCACATGATCCTGAGTTTTCACCTCGAGCTTCTATTGAATTTTATCAAACATCTATCAAATTTAACTGGAACATTATACCAAATTTCACTTGTCAAAGAGATAATGACCTGTTTCTCAGTTGCAATGCTAGCATTTGAATTGCACTAATGTAACAAAAAAAAAGGATTTCTGTAGGATAGAAACTTATTTCCTATATTCTTTTCTTATTGGTAACAGAAACTCAAAGTTATTTATGATTGTTTGGATTTTGGTGTCTAAGATAAAAGCTTTAAGTTATTCCAAAATATTTTGCATATCTATCTTTATAGGTGAATTTGGAGATCCAAATTTTGACGTGCTTTGAAACATTGATTAATCTTTGGGCGTTGATACTTGAACTATCAAATAAGTTGCCTGAGATCCGACTTTAGACTCAAATTTGAGAGGCGTTTAAGTCAAACAATTGGGATACATCTTATTTTCTTTCTGTTGAATGAAGTTGTTGATCCATTCGTGCCTCCAAAAGAGAGAAAAAATAACTTTGATTAGATCTTTTATAGTCAATATCTTAAAATCGATGGAGCATGATTTAGCAAGGTAAAATTTATAATCCGCAAGTAAATTATTAGATGAATTATAAATGATAATTTAAATAATGTCAAACTCTGAAATTTTACTCTTATGAATTTAAGAATTGACAATCATAAATAAGTCAAATTAATAAGGAATCTAAAGATTATTGGAGTAAACAAAAAATGATAAAAGAAAGATCACACGAATCACATAAAAAAATATACACAAAATTATATAATATGAAGATGAATCTCTGAAGTCAACGATCGCAATTTTTATTATTTCATATAAAAAAATCATCATAATACATAATTATTTTTAATATATATATATATGTATATATATATTCAAGTAAATTTAGTTAGGAAATTTTTTTTACGTAAATTTAGTTAGGAATTTTTTTTATTCTATCTTGTTTTCCTTTCAAAAGTGATGTCGTCAAATGGTCAATCACTAATAATCATTTGGATGTTGGCAATGTTTATATTACACTCTTCGACGATTTTCTCACAGTTAAAGTATTAATAAAAAAATCCAATACTTTGATTAAATTCTATCAATAGTTTAAAAATTAAGAAAAAACCTTGTAATTTTTCGAGTTTATTATTCATACACCGTCTAATTAGTTGTTTACTTTTTCAAAATGAATTAATCGAAGTCCAATAATATGCATCATAATTTGAAACCAATTTTTTTGACACGGGTTAAAGAAAAATATTTATCTTTACGAATGATTTAACATGAATTAGCATCTGATTAAAATTGAGCAGTCAAATAATATTTTGATTATATTCAATGATTTTAAAAATAAAATTTAAAATTACTAATTTTCGTCCATAATTTTCAATCAAATTTGATTAAAAATATACAATTTTTTTAGAGAGTCGGCGACGAGGCGTAACAAGCAATAAAAGGAGGGTTTCCAAAAAAAAAAGCAATAAAAGGAGGGCGGTTGCGCCGCCGCCCGACGCGCGTCGCCGTGACTTTGGTGTGTACGAGCGCGGGGTTTGGATTCGATCCTTCGACCGAGCCTCGTGAGACCGACACGACCGACCGACCCGGCGAGTCAAATAAATTAGGATACGAAGCTTCCCCGAACTCTCCCCCACCCAACAAATCAAAATTAATAGCAAATCGAACCCCCTCAATATATTAATTTCCTTTATTGTTGATAGTGTTCAATACTATTAATATTTAATTAAAAATGTTTCACCTCAATTACAAATTCAATCTTAAATTCGCTTATCAAATTGAATCAAATGGCACCTCTAAATATACATATTTAATAAATTTAATTAACAAGTGAGACTTATAGATAACATTCTTAAGGGATCAAATAAATTAGAAATAATATATATATATATATATATATATAAAGAAATAAAAAAAAAGTAAAGTTAAAGTAGATAGAACAAGTAAACCACTATATATATCATCGCGGGCATCGTGCAGGGAGATTTTTGAGAGGCTTCGTGGTGATCGAATGATTAGAAGGCGGAACTGACCATCCATCCATGGAGAAGCAACAGCTGCCCTTCGCCGCGGCGTCCACCTCCACCTCCACCTCCAGTTCCAATTCCGCCGCCGGCGGCGGGGGCAAGAAGAATTTGAGCATGTTTAGCATCATCAAGGTACGGGTTTTGGCCCTCTTCTGATCTCTGTAGTCGAATTCCGTAAATTTAGTCCGTGGTGAGAAGAATCGATCAGAAATCCCAATATTCTATCGTGTTCTTAGGTTAAGAGCTTTCTGATTCTTTGATAGTTGTTTCGCATGTGTAATAATTAGCTATGTGTGATAATTCATGAATTCTGGGTGAAGCGTCCAGTTTGCTTGTACTGTTTTTATCGGTTACTAGGTGTAAATTAGGGCAACTATGTGTTCCGGCTTTAAATTTTGGAAATTGAAGAAGACGCGTGTATTTTGATTGATATTGGATAGTCATTAGTTTAAATAATCTGTTTGAAGGAAAGCTTTGTGCATAAGCGTCGCAGAGATTTGCAGGTTCTTGTGCCTAAGAAAAAGAATTGTTTGGTCAGAGGAAGAAAACAGGAATATATTTGATTTCTTTTGTTCTGTTATTTGTATTTTCCTATTATCAATGTGAAGATGAGAGAAATCACTTCAATCATTACCAATTTGGATTGCATTTCTATGAGTATGTTCTTGGGCCGAGTTCCACAATCAAAGGTTATCTAATAGGGCTAGCTGAACCCCCTGCCGGTCTCCAGTCAAAATGCAATCAAAAGTACATGTTACTCAGTTATATAGGGCAAACTCCTTCTTTGGGGTAGTAGCATTCTCATGTCGTTGTTCACTACAGTAGAATGCATTTTTTTTTTTGGAGAATAGTAGAATGCATATTTTTGCCTAACTTCAGAATTCAATACTGTGTATCTATCAAAACTGTGTATCTATCAACTGCCTGCAATCAAGATGTATGCATGATAAGACAGAGATAAGAGCTTGGGTTACATGTATTAACTCTCAAAAACATGTGTGCAATAGAAAGACAATTCCAATAATATTCTTACAGTTTAGCACATTGATTCACCTTCCTGTATCTATCAACTGCCTGCAATCAAGATGTATCATGATAAGACAGAGATAAGAGGTTGGTTTACATGTATTAACTCTTAAAAACATGTGTGCAATAGAAAGACAATTCCAATAAGATTCTTACATTTTAGCACATTGATTCACCTTCCGGTATTTTGTTTGGATACTCACTTGGCCCATGATAGCCGGGGCTGCTAGCACATGACTGAAAGAGCATAACAATATTCACCTTCCTCTTTGTCGAATAATATCTTAAGAGATTAGATGTTAGTATCTAAATTACTAGCATGGAAATTACTGAGTCCCAGCACTTCTTGTAAGTCTTGTTATAGTATTTCCTATTAGTGTCTCAAGAAATAGTTGTTTTTCATAGTTTTTGGTGAACTTGATTTAATTAGTAACACAATGACCTTAAATCATACACGACCGAGTGCTGTTCTCAGTTAGTGCCATGCAAACTTTATAAATCTGTTAGGAATTTAGAATGATTGTCATGCCTGATCCCTCTTGCCACCATAATCTAAGAAATAATTTTGTTTACTAAGCAATCAAAGTAGGTAATACCCAGAAGATACTCAGCTAAATGTTGATGATATAAATAACTCATGTTTCAAAACTGTAAAAGCAAGAAGCTGTGTGCTTTTGTGTTTGCATAAGCAACCAAGGATTGATACTAACTAGCATAAAATTATGTTCCATGATATACTAGTATGGCCACTAGTATTAGCATCAATCTGAAACTTCGTGTGCATGTGTTGCTAACATGATGTGTTAAATGAACAGCCTCACGGTTGATCCAGGAAAGTATACACTTTTCTGAAATACACAGCAGAATCCTTGAGACTATCGAAAATAACATTATTTAACATTTGAATTTCTCTCATACCGAGTACCTTTTTATTTCAAGTCTTCTTTACCTTGCTTTCGCTGCATTAGCTTCTTTTATTTTCTTAAAAACTTCTTTTGTTTCATTGAGCCTTTCATTCTACTTTATTTTGAATATAACTATGATGCCTGCCATTTTCTTCAGAGTGCTTGTCTTAACAAGTCTTGTGGGGATACTGGAAAAGGGCGTAGCAAATTGTCGAGTAACAGAATAAAACATGGGTTCCATTTGGTTGAAGGCAAATCAGGTCATGACATGGAGGACTACCATGTGGCAGAATATAGATATGAGAACAATCATGAGCTTGGTCTGTTTGGTATATTTGATGGCCACTTGGGAGATAGTGTTCCATCTTACCTTAAAGCTAAACTTTTCAATAACATTCTTCAACAAGTAAGTTTTTATTTATCTTTCCCGCCGTCATTACTCCTGATTCTGATATTCAATTTTATTCTCTATATTTTTCTTTATATATTCTTTGCACAAGAGAAGTTTAATACAGTATTATGTTGTTATCTTGTTTATAGAGGGTATTGTTATCTCACATAGGCTTGAAAGAAAACACTTTTGTGGGATGATTCAATTATTTTCTCATAGTTAATTTAGGAATCAAGTTTACTTTTTGATGTAACGAAAGATTGATCATGTTAGTTTGTCTAATTTATACAAAAATGTCATTTTTTTCGAGATGACGATATCAATCATGTTCTTGAATTGATTTCAGCCTTCGTTCTGGAATGATACTGAAACAGCCATTAAGATCGCCTACAGCTCCACAAATAAGTATATCCTTGAAAATTCAAAGCAACTTGGCCCTGGGGGCTCAACAGCAGTTACAGCAATTATTATTGATGGCAAAGATCTGTGGATAGCAAATGTAGGAGATTCCAGAGCAGTCCTGTGTGAAAGAGATGCTGCGAACCAACTCACTGTTGACCATGAACCTGGTGGCAATGAGAGAAATAGGATTGAAAAGCAAGGTGGTTTTGTGACTACTTTTCCTGGTACGTTACCTTATCATTGTAAATTTTGATTGGCACGAGAGGTTATAATATAAGTTCATTCACTGACTTTTTTTGCATGATTTAGGCGATGTTCCTCGTGTTAATGGACAACTTGCTGTTGCAAGGGCTTTTGGTGATCAGAGTCTGAAGGCACATTTGAGTTCTGAACCTGATGTAAGGCATGTGCCTTTGGACCCAACCATGAAGTTTCTTATACTTGCAAGTGATGGGCTGTGGAAGGTTAGTGCATGGATACTCTATAATTAACATACACAGTTGCATCAGATGATTCTTCTCATCTGACTTTGTAAGTTTTGCTACTTGCATATAGAGAAGAGTAAAATCATAGGCAGAGATTTTTTCATGGTACTTTTGGCTTTTGCAGAAAATCTAGTTATAATTTGACCAACATAAAGAGGATTTCTCCTTGCTTTGTCATTTCCAGGTAATGAAAAACGAGGAAGCTGTTCATCTTGTGAAATCTATTAAGGATCCCCAGGCTGCAGCGAAGCGGTTGACGACGGAGGCCTTGGCAAGGAAGAGTAAGGATGATATTTCATGCATCGTCATTCGGTTCAGATGGTGAAATATTTCATGACATGCTCAGAGTTTATAATACATCTGACTGATAGATTGGCCAATTGGTTGCACAAAGTCGATGTATTGAAGCTTGCAATAATCCAGCATTTGGGATAGCTTAGGGAGACACATAGCTAGAGATTGGACATTTAGGGGGTGTTCTTGCACATTATGTGTATACTTTGCTCTTACGTACATAATATAGTTTGGAATGGTTGTCACAAGAGATTTTGCTTGCCGGCCACCTGAAATAAAAATAAGTTTTTATGGTCTTTATTTATTTTGCTATGAATGAGTGCATGAATTTGATCAGATTGTGTTCCAATTTCAGATTTTGTATGTTTTTTTAATGTGAACTCTGATATCGCTAATTATTTTACTGGAAAGTTGGAATGTTATGGGTCAATCTTGTAACTCTATTACCAGTAAGATTTCGATATTAATAGTTTTGTTTAAGCTTCTGATGTGACCTTATATGAATAAAACCATGTAATAGATATTGTCTATTAATTATTTAATTTCCTATATATATATATATATATGCGTCGAAAATGCGCCCGACGACGTCAATCTTTGCCCCGTGTGTCCCCGTGCATGTTTTGAGGGTTTTCTTGAAAAATTAAATTTTCGAAAAAAAAACTTTTTTCG
>LTAE01007971.1:0-19291 GCA_001647135.1 Pontederia paniculata | reverse complement strand
CTCTCTCTCTCTCTCTCTCTCTCTCTCTCTCTCTCTCTCTCAAAGACCGGAAGGCTTGAACATTTTCTGTATGCATGCATGCACACACAGACCACACTCCACTGCAAGGCCAACAAGAGCATTGACAGCTCTATAACCTAGAAATATTTGCAACTACTACTATAACATTAATAATATATATAGTCATTCAGTACAGCAGCAATGACAAGGAATTCCGAGCTCTTCGATCGCGCAAGATCAATCAATCTCTCTCAGCTTGCACTTCCTCTTCCATGTTTCGTTCCGACTGCCGCACCTCGATCCATGACATCCGTCTCTGACAACGAAAACCCGGGGAGGCTTCTCTTTTCTTCTTTCACTTTTCATGATGATCTGTACATGACCACACACCCTCTAGCTTTATTTTTTGGGTACATACAGCCCCTAACTTTATTCCCTTGTACTGTTAACACACTGATATGGGAGAGAGAGAGAGAGAGAGAGAGAACTGCTTTGGTGTTCGGGAAAGCAGACCCAGATTCCCTCATACATCCACTGATCTTTAACTAACATTGCATTATTTTCTTTTCTTTCGATAACATTATGTTATTTTCTTTTCATCTCTCTCTCTCTCTCTCTCTCTCTCTCTCATCTCAGTGTGTTAGCAAACTTGCATGTTATCCCATGACTCGCTGTCCCGGTTGAAGATGTGTGTGTGTGTGATGTATATATGTCTGTAATATGTTTACATGAAAATGGATTTCTACGTCTATGGATGGCAAAATATATAGGATCAGTTAAGTACTAAATATTTGGACTAAAGATAACACTTGCTTACAGTGCCATCATGAACTTTCTAAAGCGAGCAACTTTGCACTTTTCATTTCATCATGCATTCCCAGGAATTTCTTTATAGTTTATCCATCATTATTTATTCAAATCATTGTCATATTACAAATGACTAGCATTCCAAAGTTCAAAAACACTAACTATAATAGGAGAGGTTTTTTTTATAATTGATTTGTTGCTGAGATTCTACTTTTATCAGTCTTTGCTTACAATGCACATAAGTTAGACATGCTTACAATGAACACTGCAGTGTCTTTCTTATAGGTATGTATGAGATGTTTGGTCAAAAGGAGGTCATTCTTACAGTGGGATCTCTTAAAAGATGAGAAGCTATTAAATCATGAAAGCTTTAATCTGCATGCAATCATAGTACTAAAGGGACGCAAGAAAAGCTATATTTTGTAAAAGAAATTATCTGTAGATTTGTTTAATAAAAAAAATATGAAAATTACAAGTGTATCCATTGTGCTTAACGTTTAATTCATGAATCTGTTTCGGTATAATTTCCGTGGAAATTAATGCCGAAGTGACTACAATCTAAAAGTTATATATGCATTTCTCAATTATGAACTTGACTCCTAATTAAACATAAGATGATGAGACGGTTAAATAAAAAGTACATTCTTGTATTATCTTCTGTAAAAGAGTGTTGGAGATGCATGACATATAATGAACGAAAGAACGTAGTCAGTTATGAACTTTATACTTAAGCAAACTTGAAGGTTCAAACTTAGCAAAAAGTTAAGCACTTGAACATGCATCCAAGGCTCATCTTTTCGTTTCCCATCTATTGGTAACTTTGGTCCCTAAATTTATAAAGCACCACATATATTTTATTATTCTTATTCTTTTAAAGATTACTGAAATATTTCATTCCATTGAATATAAATAGTACTAGTGGTGACAGTGGAATCAGATCAATAAGCAATTAAATCACATTAAGATAATAATCAAATTAAGTGGCAAACCCCAACAAATTGTTATCTTTTGTTTTGATTGCTAAACAGACAGAGAAATGAATCAATTAATCTCCATGGACTAAAACTAGTACCATGCATGCATGCATAATTTTCTGTAACGATGACGTGAAAGAAAAAATAAAATATTTAAGTACAAATGATAAACCAAACAATCCATGCAAATTAATTAATTTTAGGGAACAGGAAGCCTACCTACATTAACTGCTACTGTTCTCGATCAGCATCTCTCTGAATGCAGAAAGCTTAGAAAGCTCACAAGTTGATCTCTTGGTGCTTCTCATATATAATTGATCTCTTCAAGTAGCAAAGATATGATCACTCAGAAGCTCTTAAGAAAAACTAAGCCTCCTTCCAATGTATAAAGTTAACATAAGATGAACCCTCAGCCACAGAATTAGAGCAGACTTCCAGTTGCCGAGGAGCCAAAGCTCGAGAGATCCGTCGACCATCCGCCACCGCGATTTCCGCCACTGGAACTTCCGGCAGCATCCCAAAAGGCATCAGTATTCCGCTGTGTGCCCATAAATTGTCCCGGAAATTTGAGCCCTTGGGCGTGTCGGTCGTCCATCTTCACTGACGCCAGCTGCGTGATTAGGCCAGAGTGCGACGCCTTCGTCGGAACTTGCCCCATGAGCGAACTGCCATCCATGGCTCCACCTTCGCCGGCTACAGAATAGAATCCCGTCACAGGCGCAGGCGCCTGCAGAGTCGGCTGCGTTTCTAACGCGCCCATGAAAGGGAATTGCTGCATCGGCTGATGAACCCTCAAGTTCTCGAGCCCACCGCCGGCGCCGCCCGCCTGATAGTCGCCGGCGTCAAGTGGCTGGATCCGGCCAAAGCTCAACCCTAGGTTTGGTGTCACGTAGTCCGGTAGCGGGTGCAACGAGGCCAAGAATGGCATCTGCGGCTGTCGACTCATTCCAGATGATGTCATTGCACCCGCCGCAGCTGAAGACGAGGAGGACGCGACAGCCTGCCGGCCGGACGTTGCGGCCGACGACTTCGACGAGCTCCCTCCGACCGTCTTGCTGCGCTTGTTCCTGCGGCAGCCTCCTCCGACGGGGACGTTGCGGAGCGCGCCGCCGCGGGTCCAGTACCTGCGACAGGTCTTGCAGAAGTGCCTAGGCTGAGACAAGGAGTAATTGTTGAAGTAGCAGAACTTGGTGTTGGTGGAGTCGCAACGGGGACACTTGAGCGCAGGCTCTGGCTGGGGAATCTTGGCAAGCCGAGCTCGCTCCGCCATAGACGCCGGCCTGCTGGCCGAACCAGACACCAGGCCATCCGGTTGTGGCGCAGCTAATCCCGGTGGTATCTGCAGAACCTCGCCGCCACCAGCCGCTCTGCTGCTCCCTGGCTGGTGAGCTTGTTGCTATGGTGACCAAAGACAGAGGCAAGAAACATATAAAGACAGCTGATAACAAGAAAGAAGGCTATGTGATCACTTACTGGTATATTCATGAGATGGTGGTAAAGGATACTAAGAGTATTATTCTGCTTTATTGCATGCTTTATGGACATAAATGTAGGAAGCTAAAATTTATCAAAGAAAAGTAAAAAAAAAAGAGAAGGAGAAGAAATTGAAAGAGCATTAATTGGAAGGAAATTAAAAAGGGAGAAGAAGAAAGGAAAGGAGAGGAGTCACCTGCTGGTTCCAATTAGGTGGATCTAGATAGACAGGAACAGATGGAAAAACCATGGTTGGGGTCGTCTTCTTTGTGTGTATTTTCCTTTTGGATCGTCTTTGGGTTTCTTTCCCTTTTGGCAAAAGGTCGGATGGGGTTGAGAGGTGGTGGAGAATCACAGCCACAAGGAGATGATCAGTTGCAGACTAGCTAGAGGAGATGAAACAAGTGAGAGAAAGAGAAAGACAATGAGAAAGGAAAGGAAGAATGAAAAAAGGGACCTATATATATTTCTCACTCTTGTGATGCAATGCATGGCTAGCTACTTTATTTTAGTTTTCAGTGGAGAGGGAGGGGGAGAGAGAGAGAGAGAGAGAGAGAGAGAGAGAGAGAGAGAGAGAGAGAATCCTTAGTTCTTAAGCTTTGCATTTGAGATACAAAATGGAGAATGTTGTAGTGGCTACTCATGCATGCTTAACTAAGTTGAGATACAAAAGGGAAAGAAAAAGATGAGGGCTCCAGGGAGGATGATGGAAGCTCCTGAGTGCCGTTTTATATAAATTAAATTTGTTTACTGCAAAACGCGTAGAGAAAAGGTGATCCCAATCCACATTAGACACCATATATAATTACATTTTTTTCATCTTTAATCACGAAACTTAAATGTAACTAACAAAGGTGATGACCAATTTTTCTTCATAACAAGATTTACTAATTAATAAACGTTCGCCGAGTCCTTATTTTTAAGGGTGTCATCACTTCTAAAATTTTAACGCCACTCCTCCTTACCCACTTTATCCTTATTTATTTTATACTAATAAATAATTTAATTAATCATTCTCTAAAATTATCAATTTTAAAATTATGTTAATACTTTATCCCTATTAATAATAACCAAAGTTTTTTATAGAAAAATCAATGTATTTACTTCATTACAACTAATTATTTATTGTTATATTATTATTTATATATTTTCTTACACATTTATTATAATACTTTTTCTTGTTAATACCATACATCTTTTAGAGTGTGTAATATTTTTTTTCATTAGAAGTGCATAACATTTTCTGTCAAAATAAAATATAAAATGTAAATATTTATTATCCTACATTACATCTTCTCAATAATTTTTTTTTGCATCTTATACTTTATTTTATCATCATTAAGATATCTACTAATCAAAATATATTCACTTGTTTGGATGACCTAGAATTTTATATCTAGCATTAAATAATGATTTATTCATAAAAATTAATCTGAATTACATTATAAATCATATATATAATATAATATAATGATAAATAATTAGGTGTAATAAACAAATAAATAGTAATAAAATGATATATTTTTTCATAAAAAAATATGTGGTATTAATAGAAAAAAGATATTATAATATATAGCTAATAAATTATATAGATAATACATATAGTAATAATTAATTATAGTGAAATAAATAAAAGGTAATAAAAAATATGGTTAGTGTTATTGGATATACAATATCACTAATTTTCTTGAGAATGTGCCAACTTTTTGAAAAAAGTTAATCAAATTATTTAATAGTATAAAATAAATAAAGATAAAATTGATAAAAAGAGTGGTATCAAGATTTTGGGAGTGGCATTAAGAGTATCCTCTTTTTTAGTGTGAAAAGATATATATTTGTTTGACAAACAATAGGGTATGCATATCTATATTTATTTATAATCATTATGCACAAAAGTGTATACGTAAACCCAATATATAAGTAAGATAATTTAATCATGAGTAGCGTGTCTGTATTTATTAATAATCATTACGCACATAAATTTATACGTAAATTTATACATGTCGCTACACATTTATATTGCAGCCTTTGGCCTATAACCATGTAGTGATTCAATATGGATTAACTTAACTGAGATCGATAAAGATAGCTATCAGTTCTGATTTAAGAACAAATTTGTCAAACATATCAGAAACCTTAAACTTGTGAAGAAATTAATGAAACAGATCATTGATCTGTTCGGGGTTCATGCATCAAGTTACAAATCACCTCTGGATCAGTGGGTGACCTACTGCCTTGTCTACAAGCATGCATGCTTTACCTTTTACGCATATGCCTTACCGCTTTTGAGTTCATAGTTCTTGTCCGCACATGCATGTCTTTGTCTTGTACTTATGCTGTTATGCATTAACAATAATATTAATAGCATGGATACAATTGTTTCCTAACTATATATTATCATCAAACGCGATCGATCATTAGAACTCGATCATAACATCAGAGTTACCATTTCGATCGTCATGTACTAAGATCGTGTACCACTCACAAATTTAGTTCCGTAGTCTCACTGTGTATTTGGTAAAACTTATTTATTTTGTTACCGATAAGTTCTCACTTGTGCTTTGCACCATTTCACTCTAGATTGCACATCATGCGAATTTTATTCTGACTTTAAGTTATAGAGTTAACAAAAAGAAGGTAATTATTTAAGATGTTAAGGAGCCAGTAGCATGTGTTTTAGCAGAACTACACCTACCAATCAAAAGAGATTCACAAATAAATAACTTATGTTTTATTCGATAAATATATTATTATTAAGGTTATTTCCATAAACCTCTTGAACTATAGTGAAATTTCGAATTTACTTCTAAACTATAAAACTGAGCAGAAATGAATTTGAACTTCTTTTCGACTAGACAATTTCATTCAACCGTATGATATTAAATTTATTCATATTATTTTATTTTATTAAATTATTATTTTACCATTTTAACTAAAAAAATTAATCTATCGTATTTCCTCTCTTCTCCCTCTCTTTATCTCTTTTCTCTCTCACTCTCTCTCTCTTTCTGAAAAAAGAGGAGATTGAGGAGAGTGAGAGAGCCGGAGAGGGGGAAAAAATAAAATAAGTTTTTTGTTAGGAGAATAAAATAATTATTTAATAAATAAAAATAATGTGAATAAATTTAATATTAGACAAATTGAATGAAATTGTTTGTTTAGATCTATTTCTGCTCAATTTTATAATTTAAAGAAAAATTCAAAAAATTGTGATAATTTGAAAGATGTATATGAAAATAACCTTACTTATTATATACTACATATACCACATTAAAAATGTGTCCATAATTCAATGATCTATTAAGAAAATATTTCTACAACTTACAAGTACACTGTCCAAACGAAAACGACTGGTAGGTGGCGATTAGCTGATAATAATTGTGAGCTAAATAAAGTGAATGATATGTAGAGGTGGCCAAAAAGTTGGAAACAAAGAAAATAAAGATGACGAGAGGAGCCATCAAACTAAAAAGCAAAAGGGTAAAAAGTTGCACGGCGGGTATGGACGAGAGAGCCGTCGGGCATGGGAACGAGCTGTCACCAGATTCGACTGATCGGAGCTGATGAGCCCCCACAGTACGTGCGCCCCGGCCGGTGGAGCCGGGGGTGGGGGTCGCGGTCCCCGCCGTGGGCGTGCCGTGCCGGTCGACACTACTAAACCCCACCCACGTTGACATCCACATTCTGCATGTTTATCGCATACAATCCGATGTGCCCTTGGGCCTCTTCAATTTTTATGATTCTAAATTCTTCTAATTTAGAGGAATGACTTGTAGAGGCAGCTTCGATTAGCCCCCTGATTTACGGATGGAATCTTTTTCCGGTCATCCTAATATTATCGAATATACACTAAATTCCGATTGGCAAATTACACGAGCATTGAAATGTCCTTAAAAATTTAATAGTCCCTGAATTCGAATCCTAAAAACATTATTTTATCAAAAAAAAATTTGTCGCATCCGTTCAAACACTAAATTAATCGATTGCTAATAATTTCGAACACCGATGAATTATCATCGAAAAGAGCACTATCATTTATTAGTCCATTCCCTTTCATTCTCGATTCCATCAACAAATTTGATCAGTTTTATTTGACTAAAAAAAATTGAATCTCGAAAAATCTTGGTATAATCATTATTTTGTAATCCCAAAAACATATAACATTTAATCATCAATTATATAGAATTACTTAAACTATCGAATAATTGTAATATATATTTTCCTTAATCTTATTTTAGCTATTGTTATTGTTGTTTTATTTTTAAATTTATTAAAAATTTTAGAACCTATGTTGAAATCCACTAAAAATCTAATTTAGAGACTCAACTCGGCTCAAAGTTTTTGTTTACCACATCTGGATTTAATTCAAATTCAACATGATCCAATCCAAATTTATCGCTAACATTACAAAAATTTTTGCTATCCCATTTTACTATTACCTCTACTAGCAAACGAATTTAAACTCAAAATTGCAAGATGAAAAAAAAAAAAACTAACTCCTGATACTATTATATTATTTTTTTTGAGTCAATTGCATTATCTTGTTCGCTTACTTTAATTATACAAATAATTTATATTACAAGTACTATTAATTGCTTGTAATGATAATTTGAAATTCTCATTAAAGATAGCATTTCAAATTATCACTTGGATGACAATCTTTTATAATTTTTTTTCATATTTATCCTTTTGAATTTTATTTAAATAAATGATAAAACAACTAAATAAATAATAATATAATATTTCATTAATTAGTATAATTATTATACTTTTTTTTATTTTTATCATTAAACATATTATTATTGTTTCTATTACTTTTAATATTAGTATTATTAATTAATTATAATAAATTATTCATATATTACAAATAATAAATAAATTAGTATTAATTGTTATAATATAATAACAATCTAATTTGATTATTATTAATTTATTATTATTTTAAAAAATATATACGTATTTTATATATTTATTTGTTTGATGTAAAGAATTTATTAGTTTAGAATATATATTTGTGACTTAAGTTCACATAATTTAAATTAAATTTTTAAATTTAACTATTTTGTTCAAAAATATTTTATTAAAATTATGTGTTATTTATTAATTTTTTTATATAGTGAATAAGATAATAAAAATTGTGAGCTCATTCAATAAATGATAAATCTTTTTTAAAGAGACAGACAAATATGATAATGCAATGATCTTATATTTTTGGGATTGTGAGAAATAGACCCCAACCTTTCTGCTTATTGTCCGGATCAAATTTATGAAGTCACACCCTCATAAAAAACGTGGTGGCCGGTTAACCTCAGTTTTTGCATCAGGGATTGTTGGAGACTGCTTTCATGGAGGGGCCAAGACATGAACCGGCGTTAGATTTGTGGTGCAAGTGGTGGTGGCGGCGGCCGCTTTGTCATGAGCATCATATCCTCAGATATCTCCTGCTACTTACTCAGATATCCTCAGATGTCCAGGTGCAATAGTGCATGGCTTCGCTTCCAGTGCCGATGGTTGATCATTTCGTTATCTTAAGCCACCTGAAGTCCGAAAGGCAGTGGACAAGTATGCAAGAGAACTACATATATCTAACAAAAAATTCAGATGATATTATGAAAGATACATATCCGAAGGGGTCGATCTTAACACAGAAAAAAAATAATTGAAACATGGGACAAGTAGCAAGTAATTAAAGCAGAAAATAACTTTATACTACTGGTAATGTAAACGAAACATCATAGTTCATAACTATCCAACAAAATATGGCAGCAGCCACAGTATATGGCCAACATCGAGCATAAGTGTTTTAATCTTGCGCGGAAGTAAATTTATCAAACTAAGATTTAAAATATTATAATGACCAAAATAAGTACTCCGCAACATGAGCTTAATCGACTTCTTCGATCTTGGGGCCGCCAGCACTGCCACCAGCAGGAGGTGCATCATCATCCATGGCACCAGACATGTCAGCACCGGCACCCTGATACATCTTGGCAATGATGGGGTTGCAAATGCTCTCGAGCTCCTTCATCTTGTCATCGAACTCATCAGCCTCCGCCAACTGGTTGCCATCCAGCCAACTGATTGCTTGCTCGATGGCATCCTCAATCTTCTTCTTGTCAGAAGGAGAAAGCTTGGAAGCAATCTTGTCATCCTTGATTGTGTTCCTCATGTTGTAGGCATAGTTCTCCAAAGCATTCTTAGACTCGACCTTCTTCTTGTGTTCCTCATCCTCAGACTTGTACTTCTCTGCCTCCTGCACCATCTTTTCAATTTCCTCTTTGCTAAGCCTGCCCTTGTCATTGGTAATGGTGATCTTGTTCTTTTGGCCGGTAGTTTTATCCTCAGCAGAGACGTTCAAAATGCCATTGGCATCAATGTCAAAGCATACAGTAATCTGAGGAACCCCACGAGGAGCAGGTGGGATACCAGAAAGCTCAAACTTTCCAAGGAGATTGTTATCCCTAGTTCTCGTCCTCTCGCCTTCATATACCTGAATGAGGACACCAGGTTGGTTATCAGAGTAGGTTGAGAAGACTTGCTCCTTCTTAGTAGGAATGGTGGTGTTCCTTGGGATCAGCACAGTCATGACTCCTCCAGCAGTTTCCAGACCAAGAGAGAGGGGAGTGACATCCAAAAGAAGAAGATCCTGGACCTTCTCGTTGCCCTCACCACTAAGGATAGCAGCTTGAACGGCAGCACCATAAGCAACAGCCTCATCAGGGTTGATGCTTTTGCAGAGCTCCTTGCCATTGAAGAAGTCCTGCAACAGCTGCTGGACCTTTGGAATTCTGGTGGACCCACCAACAAGGACAACATCATGCACAGTGCTCTTGTCCATCTTTGCATCCCTCAAGCATTTCTCAACAGGCTCCATGCACTTCCTGAATAAGTCCATGTTGAGCTCCTCAAATCTGGCTCTGGTGATGGTGGAATAGAAGTCAATGCCCTCATACAAGGAGTCAATCTCAATTGTGGTTTGAGCTGTAGAAGAGAGGGTCCTCTTAGCCCTTTCACAAGCTGTTCTCAATCTCCTAAGAGCCCTAGGATTTCCACTAATGTCCTTTTTGTTCTTTCTCTTGAACTCCTGAACGAAATGGTTCACCATGCGGTTATCAAAATCCTCGCCACCAAGGTGGGTATCACCAGCAGTGGCCTTAACCTCAAAAATACCTTCTTCAATGGTGAGAAGGGAAACATCAAAAGTACCACCACCAAGGTCAAATATGAGAACATTCTTCTCACCAACACTGCCAGCTTTCTTGTCAAGACCATAAGCAATAGCTGCAGCAGTAGGCTCATTGATAATTCTCATAACATTAAGACCAGAAATGACACCAGCATCCTTAGTTGCCTGACGCTGTGAATCATTGAAGTAAGCAGGAACAGTAACCACAGCATTCTTAATGGTCGAACCAAGGTAAGCTTCAGCAATTTCCTTCATCTTCATCAAGACCATAGAAGAAATCTCTTCTGCAGAAAACTGTTTATCCTCTCCCTTGTATTGCACAACAATCATAGGCTTCTCAGCAGGACCAGGAATGACCTTGAATGGCCAGTGTTTAATGTCGCTCTGGACAGAACTGTCGCTAAACCTCCTGCCAATCAACCGCTTTGCATCTACAAGAAGAAAAGCAACTCTCTAATCAGACTAAAGCTCGTGTAAGTACTAAGATTGCCATACAAAAGATGCTTTGCAAAATGAATAAACAATACACATACACACACACATAATAATGCCGGAATAAAAGACAAGTATATCGTTATAATTGAAGTCTTGCACTAAAAAAGTAATCAATCCAACACTGACAAGGTCAAATGATAGTAAGTAACTGAATTACAATAGACAAATCCAACATAAAAGAAGATTTAATTAGTACATCTTGTTGGAATTTAAACAAAGATACTAACTACATAAAAATTGGAAGATAACCTAATTACATCAATGATATATGAAATTAAATGTGCATCATATACTTCAAATAAAAGAATTCAGCGCCCTGTCAAGCTGGAAAAAAAGTTACCTATAGATAACTCATAGTATATGATTAGAACAGAAGTACGACTCCTTCATTGATTGTTAATAATAACATAAATAAAGCAAACCCAGAAAATAAGCAGCTAATACAATTATATAGAGCTGCATAACAAGCATATACGTTTGTTCAATGCTCAAAAAATCCACATTGCACATACTTTAGAATCACAAAAGAAGCTATTGACTACAACTTTAAAAGGAAATTAACTACAAATTACAGTCAGAACCTGTTGACAGCATATGCAATTATTCATTTAAATAATAAAAATCCGAGGACCACTAATAAAAATAAGTCAACAGTTTCATTTAAATACACGAATACAAATCACATATACGTCTAACCAAGATCAAATTTCCAATATTAAAATATAGAACATTAGGCCAGCATCACAAGGTAAAACATACGTTTAAAAACATGGTAAGAACCAGATCTCAACCAACCAATGTTCCGTAGTGGTAAATAAATGCCCACGGGCACAACAATTAGAATAACAAATGTTAGATGCACAAAATAACGCTAGATTCAAAATAATAGAAGCTAAAGGAAGGCATCTCCAACGACATCAGATCCAAGAAGTAATCTAAATACATAATCTACAAAGAAAGCACAGCCAATTAACAGATCTTTTTGCAAGCAGAACCACTTCAAATCTATAGCACACATAAATCTAAGACAATAAACTCAGATCTATCACAGCAAGAGATGTAAATGACTATAATTACTTCATAAAACAATCATAATATGCGAACTTAACACTAAGGCTTCAGATCTGGGGATAAAAACTCACCGAAGACGGTGTTGATGGGGTTCATCGCCACCTGGTTCTTGGCGGCGTCGCCAATGAGCCGCTCGGTGTCGGTGAAGGCAACATAGGAGGGGGTGGTGCGGTTTCCTTGGTCATTGGCGATTATCTCAACGCGATCATGCTGCCACACGCCGACGCAGGAGTAGGTCGTTCCCAGATCGATTCCGATCGCCGGACCCTCTCCTTTTCCGGCCATCTCGGATCGAAGGACGTCGCTCGGAAGCCGGCGGCCGAGAGAGGAATGGAAAAGAGAGAGAGAGAGAGAGGAAGGAGACTTCGAGAGCTCCGCCGCTGTGGGAGGATGTGTTAGAGGAGGAGCAGTGGAGCGTGGGTGGCAGTTGTTATAGAATCGTTTAGGGTTTCTAGAACCTTCGGAAGAGGGCTTCGGAATCGTTAGATTGGATCGGACGATGAAGAGTGGAAGACGCGGTCCATTTAGACGCCCTGGATGGTGCGGAGGTGCGGTACGTAGTTGGCGTATAAAATTTTGTCTGCGGGAGAAAAGTGAGGCCGACGTGTCGTTCAAGTCTTCGGTGGGCCGATCGAAGGACGGCCCACATGTAACTAATGGTAGGTGACGTGACGAGAAGTTGGTCGACTGCGTATTATATATATTTTTTCTATGGGTAGCTCTGATGCCACTCCTACAACTATCACTCCACTCCAAAAAATTTAAGACTTGTCGATCTTTCATTCATGTCACGAAATATTATAAATATACTTTCCATGTTTATTATTTTGGTCCAAAATGGTGATCTCATAGGGGCTGTTTGGCAATGAAATATAGATTATAGAAATATAAAATGATGTTTTTAAAAAATATGCTATTTCTTATATGGTGTCTCTTTCTATATTTGATTTAATGTAATGACGTTCTAGAAATTAAAAAGTTTTTATTCTACTACCTGTCTGGCTAATAAAGAAATGAAGATTTTAACATTTTTTAAAATGACATTGGTGTGCTTCCATGAAAAATATATAACTTGATTTGATCTATTATTAAGTCTAAGATTTCTTGTATGATAGCTTTTTATTTTTATTATTAAATTAAAATATATATGTTATTAAGCCTAAGGATGTCTTGTATGCTTGATTATAATAATTTTAGATTATCTTCTCTTTGCTTTTCTATGTGTTGCTTTCTATTGAAGTTGATGCATTTTTCATCTTTTTTATCATTTTCTCTTTATATTGATTTCTATGTTATTAAAGTTAAATAATTATAAAAGATGCTTAATAAATATGATTGTCTAGTTAAATAGATAAAAGTGCTTGTCATTTTTTATGTTATATTTTTCTTATTTGGACAATAAAACTTTATTATTAAAATGTCATTCAAGACATATCTTGGCTTTGACAAGTAACATGGACTAATAATTTATACAACACAATTAATTATAAGACAATGTGCAAAATAGGAAAGTAATATGATCCACTGCAATTCAAGTTAACATTCAAACAACATTGATGTCTAATAAATTGTGCAACAAACGGTTTGAATGTTCCACAACATTGTTTGGCCAAAGCAAGAACAAATTAAACAAATGTCAATAAACACAAGTGTGATATCCATGATATACTTCATATGAGATTATAAATGTTAATTGTGTATTTATGTAGTTAATATCTACCATCATATATGTGTTAAATAGTGTATTCTAATTTCAGTTTACATATGCTGAAAATTAGCGAAATCTGACTAAGACATGAAAATATGATTTTCGAAAACTTTAGAATTTGGAAAATTGAATTCCCGATAATTGTTCATGTATGTTAAAGTGTACTAAATATTATTTTTAATAAATTTTAGGAAGAATTTTAGTTAGGTTAAATGAAGGGACAAAAATAAAAAATCTGTAAAACTGTCGATTTTGTTCTTCGGCCCAAAATTTAAATTTTTATTCCTTTGGAATTTAATTTTATAAATATTTTATTTGAATTCAAATGGGGGGTAGTTTCTTATTTACATGTAATGTCTTAAGTAAATGAATAAATAAAATAAATAAAGGAAAAGACAAACCATTTACTTAAATGATATTAGATGTAAATAATAACATTGACAAGGGTATATTGGTAATTTTTCCAACCGACTTTAAGTCGGTATTACACCTATATATACCCCATCTAGAGCCACTTTTTACCACTAGATCTTATCCATATCCATTTTACCCTGAGATAAAAAAAAAGAGAAGTAGAAGAGCAAACTAAGGAAGTGGAATAGAAGCTAAGGTGATATCATTGAAGATTCATGCTAGGTAAGTTGTTAGCTCCTCTCCTATGAATTATCCTTAGAAAATTTGGTTAAAACTAGTTTTCTCTCATCTGTAACGAATCATATAGTTCTTGTCTTTGTGAAAAACATCATGGATTCTTATCTCCCTGGTGAAGAACATGCCCAAACTAAGAACAAATTAGAAGTTGGAATTGGGGCTATTGTTGTGCTACTCTGGAATTCTTCAAAAATTATAATATTAAACTTGTGAACTTCTTTTGATATCTACCTTTCAGAGCCTTTAGAATTGTCTTAATTAAAGTTGTACACCAGAAGTTAATTATCCAAATCTAAGGCATCATGCTACCTGTTTCTTACTATGTATATGCAAATAATAGTGTTGGTATATTTCAAATACTAAGACTTTAGGTCTATGATTCTAGTGATAATAATTCATTTATATCTACTTTCTGGGATATATAGGGTTCTATAAAAAGGTTTTGTATACTGAGAGTCATCTCTTTTAATGCACAAACTTTGTCTGCCCATTTACATAAACAAAATAGTTTAGTGTTAGATTTCATATACTTTGGAACTAATTATATGATTTGTATGGAATAAAGCTATCAAGGTCTTGCTTAGGGCAATATGATGATTGAATCATTATTATGTGTTTTACATTCAATGACACTTAATATGTTATATTGGAAACTAAAACATATGTTAGGCAATAAAGTGTATAGTGTTGAAGTAACTATACTTCTGAATATAAATGAGAGTAAATGATATTGTTTATAGGAACACAGCAAAGAATTGAATCATTTTATTACAGTTATGTTATATGATTGATATGACAAGGTGATGCATTTGCATTTTATATGAGCATGCATTTGCATTACCCCTGTCGGGTTGATATGTTTACCCCTATAGGTTGAAATACCTTATAGGGCTGATATGTTAAATTCCCGGAAGGATGACTCAAGGCTGTTTGGACCTAAGTGCCATGCGAACCAAAGTGCTACATTGTAATCGATGGGAGTCACCACTTGAGTTCGTAGGGGCCACCTCTAGAATCCAACGGCCACTACCCCGACAGGGTTGACATGATATCCCGGAAGGGATGGTACCTCTGGCCAGTTGGTGATATGACATGTACATGCATCCATGATTTTTATATACCTCTATGTGGCAAGCACGATCTTATTACGTTATTGTAATAGGATGATATTGATTATATATATGATAAGGTGCTAGTACTGATGTGTTATCAGGGTATGTTTAATATCGTTTTATCCAAATTGAATATGTGATAACACATGGGTTATGAGTTTTCAACTTACTGAGCTGTGGTTTACTCATATTGGTGGTTTACTCATATTGTGTTTTTGTATTTTTTTTTTCAGATCAGTAGACCAGTTCCGAGGTTGTGCTTGGCGATCCTACGTCGGGATTAAAAGCACTTTTGGACAGGAGGTATAAATGAGACTTGTGTCTCCTATGTTTCTTTTGGAAGAACTTGAGAGCCATTTTGTGTGTAATATAAAAGAAAAGAGTTGGTTGTAATATTTGAAACTAGACTTGTATGTAAAAATTAAATAGTGCACTGGCTCTGAATGATCAATAAAAATCTTGCATGGTTTGATCACTTTCTATTATATTACTCTTGAATTAATAGCACGTCTTCACAATTTTACTTGATCGTCCATGATATGTTGTGACCTGCGGGATAAACCAAGGTTTAAACTGGGGTCGTGACAACAAGTCTCACATAGTAGTTTCCATGCACAACACATGTTCTTTCATGTGAGCAAGTTCAATTTCCAATCTTCCAGGTGGACACGCTAATTTCCAAGTTGTTGATTTCCTGTCCAATGAATTTATAAGGTTAGCCAAGAACATTTTTGTAGTATATATATAACTTAATACAAATATCTTCAATACAACATAATAATACTCACTTCCACGAATTCGATGAGCTTGCCAAAGACTAGCTGATATGTTATCACGAAGTACTTCACCTCTACGACTCTATTCATTTCCAATTGACATATTTGATTCTATGTCTCCTGCATCAACATCATTGTGTATTACCATATTGAAGTACACAGCATTTCCTTGATGTCGCTTTATAAAGTTATGGATAACATAACATGCTAAAACAATACGTTATTGTACTTTTAAAGAAAATTGAGCAGACAATTTTAAGATTTTGAAGCGCGCCTTTAAAATGTCAAAGGTCTTCTCGACACAATTTCTAAGTTGAGCATGCCTATGGTTAAAAAGTTCTTTGGCATTCTAGTATCTTCTTGCACGTGGATTTGTGTTAAATTCACCTAAATGATACTTACTACCTCGATAAGGTGCAAGAAATTTATCAGTATTAGCATATCCAGAATCCACGATATAATATTTACCTGTTGAGAAAAAAGAATGATTTGATTAGGTTATAAACTATTAAAACTTAATTAACAAAAAAATAATTACCTTCTGGCACGACAAAACCTCCTTCTTCAACACACCATCTGAGCACCCTCATGTCTGCAACTGATCCTTCCCAACCAGTACAAATGAAAAGAAATGCATGGTCAAAAGATGTTACAACCATCACATTTTGCGATAGTGTTTCCTTATGATTTCTATAACGAGGTTGATCAACCTTTTTTACAAAGGCTGAAATATGAGTTCCATCTATTGCTCCAATCGCATTCTACAATATAATTACACTCAAATTAAAATCATAGATATGTCAACCGATAGAATTATTTTGTAATGGACTTACTTACCGTAAAAAAAATGATGAAAATAACGATTGCCTCGAATGCGTGGATGGACACCGACATCTCCAGTTGGGAGAACAATGAATTCATTACTTAGGGAGCATACCGCCTTGAAGACTTGATTAAAATGACGTGAAATGGTCTCCTTCGAGTGTTGGAACTTTTCTATCACATTACGATAAGAGACGCCATGACCTACATAATAGAGGAAAAAAACCAACTGATCTTGTGTTGTCACATGTCTTGTACTAGAAATTAAACTCCTTGACACAAGTAGTTCCTCAAGCTTCATAAACATAGAGGTGCTCAACCTAAATTGATCATAACACATCTCCGGGTGACCATTCAAAATGTCCTTCGTGAGTTGATGTCCAGAGAAAGGCCTAGTTTTGCAAGACATCTTCATATTGCAGTGTGAAGTAATAGTATTAAATAGACCATTAGTCATCAATACTATTATTGTTTCTTCATGAAATTGTTCCTCATCAATCAGCATGTCAATAAACTTATAATTGTCCATCTATGTAAAACAAAATAGAAATATGAGTCATGCAAACAATCTTAGCTACCCTAATAACTAAAATAAGTAATTCAACTTATAATAAAAAAAATACAATTAAAACAAGTAATTCAAATGCACATAACAAGAGGAATTGTGATAATAACTTCATTCAAATGCCCATAACACTTTCAAAATATAATAAAGGGATTGTTCAAATGTCCATAACATAAGCAACTACAATAAAAGGTTCAACCAGAAGGTCATAGTCCCACCTATGACCATTACAATACCAAAATATGATCCTAAAACAAAGATCTATAGACACGACATATAAGTCATTCCAAAATGCACAAAACACATGAGGTAGTATCAGAGATTCAACATCATATAAGGCAGCATCACAACGTTCATAAGTCCTCTCTAACAAGTAGAATCACCAGCATCGGCATCATCAAATGAAGTATGACAGTTAGATGTTGAGGCAAACAAGAAAGGCGTAGCATCATGATTGATCTGTCGTGGTGCAATGAAGCGGTTACCAAGAGAAGTTGTTGGACAAGGACGCACAATACCACTACTAAAGCGAGAATTTTCAAGACCAGTGTGTCCAATGTTAGCTCCACTTGTGTTATCATTGAAGTATGACTCAAACGAAGCTGGAGGTGTTGAAGCTGACGGTCCAAAAACATGGGGACTAGTTGGTGCACTTGAAGTTGAGTATCGATGACGATAATCATAAAGTTGTTGCATTATCCAAGCTTCCAACATGTCATCATCACAATGCATGAATGACCAAAGGTTATTATCATCCATAAATGACTCCAACATTGCAAGTTTCATCTCAACATTGATGTTACGAACTTTCTCACGTAACTTTGCCCAACACTCGTCCTTAGAATATATGATGGGTTTTGATTGTCTTTTCCTAGTCAAGAACTCATTTATTATGTCAAGCCTCTTTTTCCTTGTTCTGCGATCTCAACCACAACTTGGAGGGCTTCAGCAGTTGAGTTGCTTCTACCCGATGTAGGTCCAAAAGAATTAGAGCGTGACCTCTTCCCAAGAGTTGGCGTCTCAAATGCAGACAAACCAGAAGTTGGGCTCTCAAATGGAAAATCAGACAAACTTTGCTCAACAAATTCACTTGTGGCAAATGAACCACTATGAGAGTGTGTAACATTCTGGTTCATGTTGACATTCTGTTCCTCGTTAAAATTGATACCTTCTAAATTATTCTCATCAGCATTTATCCCAGTAACATCAGCAACGTTTTCATCATAAGAAAGAATCTCAGACATGGATGTGGTATGTGTCAAGATTACCAGATCTCCATGAAAACTTCAGCATAAACATAGCAAGAAATATGAGAAGAAGAAGATGAGATATTTGGGGGGGAAGAATTCAGAATTTTTTTCTTATTATTCTAATAAGAATGAAAGCTACAACCCCTTCTATTTATACTACCAATCATTAGTAAAAATATCTTCTAGTTGTACACCTCAGCATATAATTAATACCACAACAACTACTTAAGTAACATAGTCTAACATGCCACCAATGTAACAGTAAACCACACTGTTACTAGTAGAGCTCACACTCCCCCTCAAGTTGTTGGTTTGTATACATCTAACAAACCCAACTTGTTTGTTAAATGATCATGTTGCTGTTTACATAGCGCCTTTGTCAGCAAGTCTGCAACTTGTTC
>LTAE01007970.1:3987-21590 GCA_001647135.1 Pontederia paniculata | reverse complement strand
GTCGTTCTTCGTGTGATGCCTCTCTTCCACCGCCTCCTAGGGATTGGGTACAGATTTAGAATAGATAAAAATAACAATACTAAGGGAAAGGCATCGATCTATTACCTGTGTGCTTGGAGAAGAGAAGAGGAGAGGAAAGGGAGAGGGCGGCTAGGGTTTTGGAGAGGAAGATGCCAAAAGAGTTGGCAGATTATCTGGAAAGACTTATTTATATGGAGGCCCAACCTCCAACTTAATATCTTTATATTTATTTCCTATTTAATAAATTTTTGGGTATTACAAAGTTTGTGACCCATAAATCCTAAATCAGGTGTTGCACTGAATGTCAAGAGATTACCAAGTATGGAGTCAACTGCAAAGTTAAGAATGTGTGTTTGTTGCTATCACACAGCTTGGTTCACTTTGAATGGCTTTAATTGTTACCGCACATAAATTGAGAAAGAGTTTTTGGCTATTCAATATGAGCCACACCAAAGGATTGGAATAGATTCTTGAAGATCAGCAAAATCCACATGGTAGGAAATGTTAAAACTATTTTCTGTTGTTCTATAAATGATGCCTTCAATGCTCACTAGATGTGCAATTCAGAGAGAAGGCATTCAGCTTTTCTTACGACTGCAGATGCTGAAGTTGCAGATTTTATTGTTGAAGGAAGTCTATGGATAAAAGCTCTAGCAAACATGTTATTGAAAATTTCTCATGTAATCAGCTAATATTCTATGGACAAAACAAATGAGGGAAGATCTCTAATGTGTAGGATTCAATACATTGGTAGCTGGAGGCCAAGGAAACCTCAAAGGTTATGCTGTTGCAGATCTTCCAGAAAAAAAAAAGGAACAGTTTGGAAGAAATGTTTAGGTTGTTCTATTTCTGAATAGCAGCTTCAGCTGTTGTTTCTTATACGCTACTTCAGACGTTGGGTTCTGATATGCAACTTTTTTCTGATATGTCAGTTTGAACTTGTTTCCCATTTACTTCCTTCTGTCTGTAGTTTGGACAGCCTAAGAGCTGTAAATTTCATGGTTCGTCATGCTTGTTCTTTCATGACTCGACCTTAGGGATTGAATTAACGTATATATATATATATATACACATATATATTGTCTCAACAAAATCTTGTTTATCTAGAAAAAAAAAGGAAAATAGGAAGACAAACATTCTAACAGCGTTGGAGAAAATAAATCAGATAGTGATTTCACAAACCAACTAGCCAACTATCGTTGCTCCGGAATAAGTTGAATGAACACAAAGAAGCAGCTGAAGGTATGGACACCATCAGTCATGCACTTTAGTTTACATGGTGAAGAAAGCAGAGAATATATGCAGCATAAAGTCCAAGAGAACATTTCTGCTGCACCTGGATTACAGGATCCAAATTCATGAGGAAAAAATAGCACATACCAGGACCTATCAATGGGAAAGGCAAACAGATACATGCAATTGGGTGGTTCTCGAATATCTCTGGAGGTAATATAGAAACATTAAAATTCAATGGAGTTATGGCAAAAAATTTGAGGATAGTCAATATGCAATACATTTGTGGACAGCATACATAGAGCATGTTCATATGATCACTATTAAGATCACCTTCTACCATCTAGATTTTATTTTATACGCCCTCGTGAGTTATGTCTGATACATACATCTTCCTCTTTCTTTTTGGTAAGAACAGATTGGATCCAAGGGAAAGAAAAATGTGTTCTTTTTCTTCACTTCGTGTAGGAACATAACATTTTCTTAAGTTTAATTCTAATTTCAGCCCACAAAGGAATAAGAGGGAAAACTTGATGTTCCATATCGGATTGAACATTTTGCCAATATTATTTCGCATAACACTCAAGTTTCATCTTGGCAAAATAAACCCAATGCTCATAAGACATTTGATACCAAACAAAATAATCTTAAATATTAGCCAACCAGTCAAGGGAATGCTTTAGAATGTAGCTTATCATTGAAGAACGGGGCATCTACCTTGACCCGACAAGTAATATCGTTCCGGGGTGGATGAGGACCTTGGAATTGTGGACCAAGTGGAGGACTTCATGGAGGGGAAACATGCGTGGAAGATCATAAGGAGGACCACATGAGGGAGGACACAGAGGTATAACATAAGAATCAACATCAAACAAGGGATGTATCGGAGGGGTTACATGGAAATTCGTAGGACCAAAATTGTGATTTGCATGTCTCATACCATGAGGTGTGTCAAAAGGTGCATAGCCATAAAAAGAATAATACATTTGAAAAGGTGGGACATTATGTATTTATTATTATTATTATTATTCAAAGAGCCTTACCCATTGGGATAATGAAGTGAAAATTATCAAAATTTTAAATAAGAAGTTAAGAGGTTTTTTCTTAGTATAACTTCATAATCATGTATTTAATACAATTAATATATTAGTAACATGGATGAAGAAGATTAGAAGTGTGTAGCAGTGAAACTGCAATCTATCTCTTTATTAAGTTTATTAAGTTTTTAAATTCTAAACTGAATTAAGTTTCTTTTATTAAAAAATGTGCAGCAAATTAAACTTCACATTAAATGAAAAAAAAAGAGTTGGATAAGTGAAATAAATTTAAAGAAACAAAATGTCTAAGATGAATAGAAGGAGTTTCATGCAACTTTTTAATTATATATTGATTATAATTAGTTTATATTAGTAGATATATCAAGATCGATCCTTGCTCCCGTCTTAAACCCTAAATTCCTCACAGCCACACGATCTAAATCCTAGTTTCATGCAACTTTTTAATTACAAATTGATTATAATTAGTTTATGTTAGTAGATATATCAAGATTGATCCTTCCTCCCATCTTAGACCTTAAATTCCTCACAGCCACACGATCTAAATCCTTCATTCCAAATCAAGTTTCTTAAAAAAGCCTGGCCACCTTCGATTGTGCACTCCTGCAAGTTGCGAAGCCGCCGTCTGTGGCTTCGCGTCCGTCATCTAGCGTTCACTCCACGCTCGCCACCCCACCAGCAATTGTCTACAGCCACTATCAACCATCAACTCCTCTCCACATTGTGCCACTAGCCACGTCAACCATGTTACTGCAAGTCTAGCTACATCACGATGCTCATAACATCACCATGGGCGACTGCCGGGTGTCACCAGTTGCCTCCGCGACGTTAATTTGCTTGCACGCCACTACCTCCTTTAATACAACATGCGACCATCGCGGTCTCCGCGCTGCCTCTTCGCTATCTACCAACGCTTCACCCTGCAATTGCCGCCACCCGTCTCCAACCACCAGCTGTTGTAGGCCGTCGTCCATGTCAATCGGTGTCGCCCCTGCCAACCAGAGTGCTCCTGTTAACCCGCGGCCTCCCCTGCCCCTGCACGGACCATCTTCCGCAAATCCCCAACGCTCGCCAGTGTGCCACCCCGCTGTCACTCTTGCTCTAGATTTAGTCGCGTACCATCACCATCTCTTCACCATCCGCCGGAACTGCTGCCTCGCACTGTCTCGTTGCAGCACCCTGCTGCCACAAACCACCAACCTCCTACATTTGGAAAGACAGTTGTTTCTTCACAATGTTCCACCGCCCTTATCTACAACAGCTCTTCTCAGCTTTAGTTTGCCGTGGTAACCCAGCATGTCGGCGCTACTATTGCCTCCTTAGTCGCGGTCCCTCAACACTCAACAGAAAGAAAACTATTTGCAAACTATTTTTTTATTCTTCTTTTACTGTTAACTTATGTTTAAAAAAAAGTGAGATTTCAATTCCTTCAGTTAAACAAAGGAAGTTTAAAAAATCAGAAAAGAACTCTAGCAAAGAAAGTTTAAAGAGAGAGTTCAGTTCCTTCGTTAATATTTTGTGATGTTGACCAAATGTTTGGAATACATCTTTGAGATCAGCAAAATCCAAATGGTAGGAAATGGTGAAAATATTTCTGTTGTTACATTTTTCCCCATGACTGCTGATGCTAAAGTTGAAGATTCTGTTGTTGATGGAAATCTATGGTTAACAGCTCTAGCAAAATAGTTATTGAGGATTCCTCATCTAGTCAGAAACTGATGATGGGAAGATCTCTACATGGAGGATTCAGTACATAGCAAGATGGAGGCCAAGGAAAACTGAAAAGTTATGCTATCGCAGATGTTTCGGAAGCAACAAAATAACAGTTTGAGGAGAAATGATTTGGATGTTCTACTTCTGCAAAACAGTTTCAGCTGTTGTTTCTTTTACACAATTTCAGCTGTTGGCTCTTGATATGCAACTTCATGTCCTGATATGTTTCTTTAAGTGTTTCAGCTTGTCTTCTGTTTACTTTCTTCTGTCTATAATTTGAACAGGCTACGAGCAGTAAATTTCATGTTTCTTCATGCTTGTTCTTCCATGATTCGACCACAGGGATTGGAGTAACATATCTCTATCTTTGGTCTTAAAAAAAACTTGTTTACCCAGAAAAAAGAAACAAATAAGATGGTAAACATTCGAATAATCAAGGTTGTCAAACTCATAAATCGGAGTCGACATGGAAAGGCCAGGTGAACACCTAAAGCTTGAAATCATGACATGACACGGCCTATTCTACCAAATTTATTTTTTAAAATATACACATATATTCATTTGTAGAAAAATATGAATATTGGAAAAGCACCTGATGATAAGAGGCTACCATTTGCACATTCAATGATGGAAAGCATAACTAATGTTCTAAAATCTAATAATTAAAAAGCTAAAGTACCCTAAAAGTGAATTGATATAACTAGTGATAATTAATAAGCTACACAGAGAATCTCACTGTTGGCAAGTAGCAGAGAGGGCGAGGAGCAGAAGAGGATGGACTCCTCTGTGCTGCTCCTCTTCTGCTCGCTAGCAGAAGAGGATGCCTGTAGATGGCAACCTCTTCTGCTCGCAGCAGAGAGGATTCCTTCCTCTTCTGCTACGAGCAGAAGAGGATTCCCTCCTCCAGCTGATCCTCTTCTGCTCGTGAGCAGAAGAGGTCGCCTGAAGAGAAGACGGCGACCTCTTCTGGTCGCACCAGAAGAGGAGGCCAAAGGAGCAGAAGAGGTCGAGAGAGAGAGAGAGAGAGAGAGAGAGAGAGAGAGAGAGGGAGAGAGAGAGAGAGAGACGAGCGAGCAGCGCAGGCGAAGAGGTTTTGAAGCGCGGCCGCGAGGAATCGAAGCGAGTCCAGTCATCGATCAGGTAGGAGGAGGAGGAGAAGGCAGCAATGGCAGGCGAGAGGGATGTGGGGGACGAGACGAGGAACAAGATGATGCAGAACCTCTTCGGGGACCAGTCGGAGGACGAGGAGGAGGAGGAAGAGGAGGACGATGAGGAGGATGAGGCGAACTCCGAGCACGACGCTGCCGCCAACCACTCTGATCTCCAATCGGTAACATGTTCTATCTCTAGTTGTTGCGCGGGGATTAAAAAGTTGGGATTTTTTTTTTGTGCGATTGTAAGCCGATTTGTTTGATGATCAGATTTTGGAAGAATTTTTGGTTGCATTGAATAAAAGTTGTGACTGGTGAACTGTCGATAGAACATTTCGCACGGGGAAACTGATGTTTTCACCTTCCACCATTATATATGTCAACATCAAGAAGAATTTACCATTTTACAAAAAAAAGATCTTTTTTTCTTGTGCCATGTATATGTTGGTGGTTTTCTTTCCATAATTTTGCCTTCTTAAAATTAATTGAGGAGAATTAATTGTGGGGAATGACGAGGATCAGAGACGAGTTATGATCTCTGCTAGGCAGAGGAACAATGTAATTACTAATAACTCTTTTTTAGAAATAGTGTTACTACGAAAATAAAATTTAAATTTCTTTTAAGTCCAAAAGTAAAGAGAGACAATCGTGCATAATTAAGTTTTCTCCTTATTTATGAAGTTTGAATTTATGTTAGAGACATATTGTAGTACTGCTCTCTGAAATATCATAATTCTGCATAATGGTGGTTGTATATATCATGTCACTCCCTCGTCCACTAACAACGCAAGAGAGAGCGAATTCTGGAACTCATGCCTACTAAAGTAAGAGGTGAGAACTCCAGGTATCCGAAGGTTATTTGAGAGAGTGATCTCTATTTTATTCTACTTACAATGCTTGTGAAGATCATTCAGATCTCATTAGATTGATAAAAAATGGGTTGCCCGATGATATAAGAAATGCAAAGGAACAAAGGGATGGATGAGTCTTCTTCACATTTTGACTAGTGAGAATTTGCCTATGATATTCCAACTCATCTATTGATATAGAAAGATTTTTTAGTTCTTTCATGTCTATTTTGTATAATCACTGTGCTGATAACATAGTTTTAACAAGGAATCTGTCAAGAAAAGGACAGGGTTTGAACCATATAGCTTCTTTTTGAGTGGGGCTTCGGATAGGTTTTGTATGGGTGTTTGCACCCACGACCCCGTTTTTTTGTTGTCCTTTCTATCCTCATGTAAATTATATAGTTCTCAATTTTAATATATATATGGATGCTACAAAAAGGTAGCCATCCTTCTCTTCTTTCAAAAAAAAGCAAGNTAATATACCCTTAAAGTTATATGATAACAATATTAAAAGATATGGATAAAAGAGTAATATAGTTGGTTAAAATTAATAAGTCAACAACTTTAAAAATAAGCAGGGGGGACCCTGCTTATTTTTTTTCAACTTATAAGTAATTATCTAACAACTTATAAGTAAATATTTTTAGTTACCAAACATGGAGATATTCTAAAAATTACTTATAAGTAGTTTTAACCTACTTATAAGCTTAGCCAAACAGGCCCAAAGTTTATATTTTTTTACTTATAAGTCATTTGATCAAAATATGTAAGTTATATTATATCTTAAACTTTTTTTAGTTTTTATCAACAATAATAAGCATACTACACCAATGGAAGTGACTGAAGATGTCTATACCTGGGTGGCCTCACAAATTGTATTAAAGCTCCGGAAGTGAACCTTGCATCATGGTCCTTTCAACCAGTTTGCCGACATGGAATTCATTAGAACAAACCTTGGGTATTGAAAAAGTAATAAATCATATATATTGCATGAAAACCCACCAATTTCAGCAGTCTATCTTTTTAGCATAGTAGTTTAATTTGCAATTGCCTACTTTCACTAAATTAACATCTGGCCAGAAGAGAACAAATTTGAACATATGCAAATGTTATGTTTACAATAAAATATTTATTCTTTTTAATATTTTTGTGTTGAGAGAAAGTAGTGGTATCTGCAAAAAATTGGACCCACCAAATTGTCTATCAAAAATATAGTCACATACTTAGATTGCGTTTGGTCAAGTTTTTCTTCAAAGCTTGCTTTAAACAAATATTGCTTTGGAGAGCTTTCAGCTGCAAGAAGATTGGCTGCTACGTGGGAAAGGTGCTTTTAACAAAGCAGAATTTGCTTTTTGATATGTTTGTGTTTGATATTTTTTTTTGTTGCTTCTAAAGCAAATTATGTGATTTTCTCCACATCACCAACATTTTGCTGCACCCCAAAGCACATCAAAGCAATATTTATTTAAAATAAGTTTTGAGGTGCAGCTTGACCAAACGCAGCGGCTGCGTTTGGGAGATCCTCAAATTTGTTAAAAAAAACACAAATGATTTGAATCACAAACCTTTCAGCCAAAGGAGGGTAGCATTGCTTTACAAGAAAGCAACAAAAATAGATGTCTTCTACCGAAATTGTGAACCAAAGCATTCGAAAAAAAAATCACCAAACACTCTAACAATAAAAAGCAAGTCATACTTTCTGAAAAAAATATTGAGAAAAGTTCTCCTAAACACACCCGAAGCCTTATTATGTCGGTTTCAACATAATCCAAAAAATTAATTCGATATGCAAACCTACTATAAAACTTGAGGTAGATTTAGATGATCACCATGGTACCTTATCCATATTCAATCTTCACAATGATATATTTTCTTGCATATGAGGCCGTTGCAATAGTTCCTTCATTAACACATTTTCCATGGATGATTGAAGTAAATTCACCATTTTTGTGTTTCTCAACAGTAATCCAGACCTTAGACACCCATGGACAAGTTGTATCCACAATTCGCATTTTCTTCTGGCTTAGAATGTATTTCACCCCAAAAGAAGATCCAAATGCAAGCAGTATCACAATGTCACTTTCATCAACAAAATCAAATAGCTTCTTCCCAGCATTGACAGGAACATGTGCACCTCCATTTCTCCCAACTTCTGCGTTATCAGAGATCAAATGTATCTAAATGATGCAAATTCACTAAACAACGGTTTCCTTTTAACATAAAGATCACATGATACATATAAACCATGGAAGTTTCAACGAACTGTGCTACATGATCCACATAAAGAGAAAGTAAGACCACTTGGTGGTCAATTAAAACATTATGTAGAGTTTATTAATTCCCGATTGTAATCAACAGTCGTTGCCCAGAAGAAGAGGCCAACTAAAGATTAAAATCTCAAATAGTCATTCTCGTCATCAATTGATAGTTGGTCGAATATAAGCAGTTTAAATGGAAATATACAGCCATCAAGGTAAAACATTTGAATCTCTGCTTTTGAATTGAGCATCGCAAACCTTGCTAACTGTGGGATTGTGGATAATTTCATCGGTGATCCAAAATTTGCCCTCCAGGAATTGCTGCCTCGCCTCGCAGGCGATCCGCACTGCGTTCTCGACCCCCCAGCAGAAACCATACGCCTCCGTCAGCTTCACCGTCACATTCCCCCGTGTATATTCTTGTGCCGGAAGGCATTCTTGTCGAACTCCGGTTCCATGGGGTCGTTGGAATTATCGCTTTCACCGCGCCGCAGGGGCACCAGAGAAAGACCGGCTGCCGAAGATCTGACCGCGGGATGCGCTTCCGGCAGGGCCAAGGAAGCCGGGAACGAAGCGTTCCAGCCGTAAGGAGAACGCCATGGGAGAGCGGAGGAAGCTCGAAGAGACGGAGCACGTAATGATGGGAGTGCCGGTGAGGAAGATATTAGCTTTTTTGAACGTGTAGGCAGTCTGCACTTCCGGTTGACGGATGTTCTCCGGATCCGCAACGACACATCCAGAGGCTTCAGCTATCGGAGCTTTGCAACCGTTATAAGGCTCCGGTACCATTCTGCCACGGGCATGACGCTAAAGTGCGAGGGGTGTAGTGGAAGATTCATTATTATTTCTTAAAATATAACATTTGTCATATTGGAAATTTTCCTTTGAACATGAGTTTCTATTATTTATTTTGACATATAGTCAAACCGATCTACTTTTCTATAAATTATTTTAATAATAACTTCCGAGGCTCGAGACAAGGATTAATAATTTTTTTCCATTACCTAACTTCAAACTCAATTCACATTAGCCTAACTCTGGTTGGGCGCATAGTTTTCTATTTTGTTCAAACATGTGTCACTTTGTTTTTTTTTTCCATAGGCGGATAGCATCACCTTTTCACATTTTGCCGAGTACACTAGAGATACATGGGAAAACTATGAACTGTATCTAACTTGGATGAAGACATCATATTGCATCATTCACACTAGATTAGAATATAACGGCATAAGTTTGATCCCAACATTTAACCAAAACATTATTTAGTAGCACCTGCAATTGTCATGACAATTGATAAATTATATAATTTGATGACAAATTCAGAATAGAAACGTGGTGAGGAATGAATATCCACTTATTGTTATTGAATAGCATCCAATGTTACACAACAAAGGGTTACCGATAATTACAATCTTATCCGACGTATAAATTCTCTGCTGATAATTAATTGAAAATTTCCTTTATATAAATAAAGTTTCAGCCCTGATAATTTAATATGAGGGGCCTGGTGACCAATCATATATCAGTATGGGAAGGTTCCCGTCAACCTGATATGATCCAGGGTCCTCCTGAGTCCATACTGGGAAACTGCCTGATTGCCGGCTCTGAAGCCGTCCCCATATGCTGTGGAAGTGTCCTCCTCAATCTGATGCCTAAAGAAGTCGCCAAGTTTCCTCTCGCACTGAGACCTCGAAGTCTTCTTTGATGATGTGGATGATGAAGAGGACGAGGACGAGGAGCTTGATGCAACATTACTACCGGAGCCTGCCGCAATCTCTGACTCCAGCCACAAATGTGCCAGAACTTGACAGATGCCTTCCTCCACTTCTTGACTAAGGGTTCGATATCCTTCACATGACCAGGAAGACAAAATTCAGAAAAATGAGACCAGCCTAACAGTGTATAAAGTAGTGTATCCATTTACAGGACATACTAACTATTGTTTATCGGATGGGTCGGCAGCTCCCCTTCACTGGGGCAGAGAGTCGAACAGTTTTTTTCGTTTCATTAATTAACACAAAAATAAATATGATATGTTTTCTAATAATGTATGTCACTTAGGCACCTAGCAGGAATCATTAAGTCAGTTAACATATAAGTGACTTAAATGAACCACTAATGACCCAAATAAAAAAAAATCAAAGTTGATTAATTAAATGTAAATTTTGTAGAGCTTAAATGATCTCAGAAACCTTGAATCTCCACTTTATAATCAGTAAATTAGCATGAACTTAATTCAGAGAGGCATAAAGTTACCTCCCAAAAATATATTAAGGATGAAAGAAGCAACATAAAATTTCTTGTCATGATAAACACCTTATGTCTCATCCCTTGCTAATTCTAGGGGACTTATCTACCAAAGATCTTTAATAAAAATTCATTATCAACAGGATACCTTTAAGACGGAGCCATGCATGCATCATCTCATGAGCTAAAATTGACCCTGTCAGTAATCTGCATGAGAAAGGAGACTTTAAGGAAATGATAATGTCATACAAAATAAAACAATCAAATCATATTTTCTTGGGTGTTTACAGCATATATTACAACATTTCTACTGAATATAGGTAACTTTCAGGCATTATCAAATAGATACAAGGAATATATAAATAAATTTAAGATAATACTGTACTCTTCCAAATTGGCAAGTAGTATACAATACCTCGGGAGACCATACAAAATAAGAATTGCCGTTACTTCACATCGGCGAGTTAGTCTATATGGTTCCGTCTTCATATCCATTATTCTGTTTCCAGCTCCAATCCTTGGTCTTCTCAATATCTAGTCAGGAAAATTACGATCTAAAACTTTAGCACTGAATATAGGGTACCAAAATCAACTGCATATTTAAGGCAAAAAAAATATGCCTAACTGTGCTGACAGTCTGCTCTTCGGATAGGCAAAGCCCTCTTGTTTCTGGGAGGTGGTGATGTCCCTATCCTCCGGAAAAAGAACAAAAAACACAAATGACTTAGTATTTATAAGGGAAAGGTTCAAGTGCTATTAATTGAAGTTTCCCGTGCAACTGGCTCACATGTTTCTCTCCTTCCATGGCCTCATTTAGAGCTTGTCTCTCAACAAGAAGCAGTGGAACCTGCTGTTCTATTTTCATATTTAGACCTTCATAAAATTCTTGTATCTCAAGGTAAAGAGGCTGGCATTCAGTCGTATCCATTATCGCAGAGTCCAGACATTCCAAACAGAGCTTGCGACCATCATCCAATGAAACATATTTTGTCTCTCTTGACTATGATTTCATTGGTATAGAAAAGGAAATATCATTAAATATTAAGAGTATTTAGAAGACAATGAGTACTTAATATTTACTTCAAAAATGGAAAGCATGGTCGCATGTATATTAAGATTAAATCCATGCTCATTGCAATCTAGGTATAATTGAAAGAAAGCAATAATCTGGTGTGGAAATTGATCTTGGGTTCTTAAATCTACCTCCATTCTTTCACAACTACAACACCTTGGTGTACCATCCATCTCATGCGAAGGACAGTATTTTTGCAGCCAGAAAGGATGGGCTCTGTATTCAATAAGTCCATTCATATTTGTTGGTATCTGCAACAAATTAACGGAAAAAAAATGAATCAGCATGAGCCAGAAGATTCTGAGATACATCAAGCAGAATAGATGACGAGGGAAGGCGAAGAGTATGGAATAGGAGAAAAATCAATTATAAAACCCTGAATTAGTAAAATTATGAAGTATTCTTGTTATCATGCTATGTTATCAAAATACTAAGACTAAATATATATTTTATTACACTTTTAGTGCCAAATGAACTGTTAATGACTATCCTATTGTTCTAATGGTAACTTATTTGATATCATGACAAAATAAATGCTTCAGCTTACTCAGAAACAAATTCCTTGTATCACAACTTTATGTCAAAAACTTTCTAAGGCAGATATTAATCGAGAATAAGATAAACAAGTATAATAAGATAGATATTAATCCAGAAACATGAATACTTACAAACTGCTTGCAAACATCACATTTTGGATGATGATGCTCCTTGTAGCAAGATTTGTGGTATGGATAGTTGCCAGACATTGAGAACTGTACCAAAGATGATGAGCTTCGTATCCCTTGAGGACCAAAGAAATGATAACTCACAAAATGATTTCCTACCTCATAATCAGATATTGGTTGGTTACAGGCATGGCAACGGAAACAGTCTGGGTGCCAAAGAGCTCCCATGCAACTAAGATAACGTCCCTGACCGATCTCAGAGTTACAGCCAGCACATATTCTGCAGCAAAATGGAACATGAATATTGATCAGAAATAAACAAAGACAAGAATCCTAACCCAAGGTAATGAGGAAGCCAACTCCATGATTTCATGCAGCTATAAGTCGCTATTTCCCCTACTGAGAACAGCCTAAAGTCCAGTGTGGTGTTGGAAATTCAGCATCTAAACATTAGTTCAATTAGGTTACGTACTGCTCCCTCCACTATGAGTTCATTACGGAAACTTACAGTAAGCACATTTAGTTTACCTTGTAAGTCCTCATTAAATAGTATTACATCATCATTAAAAGGTAAGGCATCAATAAGCAATAATCATGATATTATGCCATATATTCAGAGAAAATGAGGGCATCAATTAAAGAATTTATTCAGGTACACATAAACAAGGAACTTATTCAGGTTAAGTCTGGAAACTAACATCTGATATAAATTTGAAGAATATTCTTAAGCATGAAAAATCCATCTTATAAAGGCATAACAGGAATTAAATATTGAATAGAATAAATACAGAGAGTTTCATGTCAACCCTGATGGAAAGAGTTAATGCATTGGTTTAAATGTGCCCCTCCAGTACAAGTTCATAATGGAATAAGCACATTTAATTAGTTAGTTGATTGAGTTCACCTAACAAGTCCCTTTGATGTCCTTATAAATGGTATGACATAATGATTACTAGATAAGACACCACTCACCAGTAATTAATAACCATGATATTATCACATTCTTCAGAAATGTAAGGCGTTAATTAAAAAAATTGTATGCAAAAACGAGAAACCTATTCAGGTTACAGTCTGGAAACTAACATATGATACACATTTGGAACCATAATCTTATGCATGACAAATTCTATCTTATAGTGTACAACAGGTACCAAAAATTGAGTAGATTAAATACAAATTCTACCTGTACCCTGATGGATACAGATAAGGCATTGGTTGATAAGCATGACCATGTTCTCGAGAACTAAAACCATTTTCTCGAGGAGGGGCATATTCTCGAGGCGGTGGGCTAATTTCTTGAGGAGGATGGATACTTTCTCGAGGAGAGTCAGCATTCAGACTTTCTTGTAAAGCCCTAGCAAGTTGTTCATCTTCATCCAAGATAGCTGCATTTTATAAATTAAAGGAACAGTTAGGAAATTGAAACAGAAACATAGCAGGAATTAATTTTCTAGTCTAGATTTACACTAAACTTATTTTGAAATAAGTGTTTGACAAAAGAATATACACAAGTAACTAAACTATTCAACATTAAATGGAAATACACATTCACAAATATTGCAATAAAAGCTAACATATAAACCACACTAAATGCGTAAAACAATTTATCACTATTATGGAAAACATAAGAAAATCAATATTTTTTCTGGAGAAATAAGCAAATCAATATTACACAGAGATATAAAAAACAACCCACTACAGAATCGAAAACAATAATATAACAAGATCTTTTACGAAGTTATATTCCTTCCTAGTTAGAAAACAAAGTTAAGGGAACCAAACTGTGAACTAAACAACTAATGGCACGGAAGAAAATGGTCTATATATTACCATTGTCCTTTGCCACTTTATATTCTTCCTCTGATAATGAAAGAGCAATAGCACGGTCTATATCTTCATTGTACTCTGAAAGTGAATCCTGCAACAATAACAAAATAGAGAATCTTAATTCAAATGTTGTGGAACCAGAGAATATTTATGTGATCAACAAGAGAAATTGAATTGGCAGGTGTTATCAGAAAACTTGTGTTACTGATACTTTCAAAAGGGGAAAATCACATTTAAAGTGGTAAATTGACAATCATTCTCATGAGAAATAGAATATATGTTTGATAACATATATTCGTTCACAAGCAAAACAAGCGTGACTGCTACCTGACTGAAGAAGCATCACCAAAGAAGGTTTCAACATTTGAAACTATAATGAACCTAAAATTTCAACCATCGTTCTGCAATGTCTTGTTGTTGCAGAAGATAGGACTAACATGTTTTGTTTTCCTTTTTTTTGCATCTCCACTCTGCAAAGAGCTTAATAGACCAGCTGTGTTGTACCAGCAAAACATCAGAACAGGGTGTGTAAACACTTAAAATCCTGAGTTCTATTAGGATTCACAAGCATCATGGATACAGTTATGTTTCCCAACTCTTAAGAAGCATCACCAAAGAAGGTTTCAACATTTGAAACTATAATGAACCTAAAATTTCAACCATTGTGCTGCAATGGCTTGTTGTAGCAGAAGAAAGGACTAAAATGTTTTGTTTCCTTTTTTATGCGTCTCCGCTCTGCAAAGAGCTTACAGCATAACAGACCAGCTTTTTTGCCAGCAAAACATCAGAACAGGTGTGTAAATGCTTAAAATCCAGAGTTCTATTACGATTCACAAGCATCATGGATACAGTTAGTTTCTCAACTCTTAAGAAGCATTAAGATTGGTGGAACAAACATTCCCATCACACTTAAAAAGATTTCACATTTTTATGTCATAAATACATGCTTGGACAATGTACAATGAATAGCACAAGATGGATATAAAATTTCCTAAAATCAGTGGTATTTCCTGAAACCGTGTGTTCAGTAATCAATTCAGATTGTCTGTCAACATTATGCATCAGCAGTTAAAATACAATAAACTTTCAGTCCATCAAGAAATACTAAGATGCAAACAAGAGTATAATGATCATTCCGATGAATATTCAAATGAATTCCATCTTCTATGTGATATTCCATCTCTCTAAGTAACTGTAATGAGGATATTGTGGTTTTAAATTTAAACCAAAAAGAAACAGGAAAAACTAAAGAAGTTTCATACTGACACATGAAATAAACACAATAAAGTTTTGAGCACTAAAGTTACCGAGGATTCCGTTTGGTTCCCAGTCCCCCCATCGTCAGACCTTCCGAGATATTGCCCTTCTGAAATTCTATGGTTGGGACTTCTAAATATTTTGTTCAGCCAACCCATGGCGCAAGATACTATCTAGACATCACAGCTGCAATGTTTGGCTGCACAATATACATCCAATTAGCATATAAAACGTGATTCCAAAGACGAAATAATATAACAATGTTATTGCACGAAAGTGCATTTTTTCATTTCTGTTGATGCTAACCTGACCTTAGGTGATCTTCAGAACTCTAATAAGCTGAGTCAGGTATTTCGGAAATATGTTAATTCTAGTTCATAACGGATAAACATTGGATTGGACGATTGGTGTTATTTCTACTATTACTTCTGTTACAAGTGATCAGCAATCGATGTCTATATGTCTTCATTTAAATAAGAATCCTTGTCATTAATGTTTCTAGACAGTGGTTGAGAATATGACCTCAGAGAGAAGGAATTGCAATTAAACACTTCGACCTCAAAGTAGCTTATTCTTAAGACATTACAGGTCTTAGCGTTATCTGGTAAATGTATCTAAATGAGAGCTCAAACAGCACAACAATACTCCAAAAGAGCTCTGCAACTTCTCCACCATCGAGACTGCAGCAAACCACAGCAATCGAAACATAACAATAAAGCACCAATACATGAGCAGGAATTCCATCTAAAATCAAGAACATCGCAAAATCGTGTCACTCCTCCGCCTTCAACACCGTAGTTATATACAACGCAAAATTCCCACCAAACTCTTAACGCAATACAAATCATCACCCCGCCAACACAAACATTTATAAGTTCTTTGAAAAAAAAAATCGAATCCCAGAGCCCCTCAACACCATCCAACTCGGGCATACTCACTACAATAGCTATCACTCAAGATCCAAGAATAAGTGCACGAACTCACAGACTGATCCCAGTTCCAACCAGAATCGCGCAACATAAACGACGCAAGCAATCAAACAACGCGTACCTGGGGAAGAGATCCAGAGCTGCATAGCCCTCGGATCGAAAGAGAGAAGGGGAAAAGAGCACCGCAAGCTGCAGCAGACCGCCGTGGAATCAAATTCTACAGACACACGACCTCATCTCGACCTGGAAAGCCATCGCCAAAGAGAAGGAAAAAAAAAGAGATAGGAAGAAGGATGAAATAAAACGGAACGAGACGAGAGCCCAAAAGGAAACATATCTTAGGAAGAGGAAGGTAAAAGGAAGAAAAGGAAAGTAGAGGAATCAACGGCAATAAACAAATGAATGCAAACCCACACAAAAAAGGCCTTTGCTTCTGCTCTGTTCCAATCCAAGTCAGACGGAACAAATCCAATATTTTAACGTTTCTACTTTCACCAGCTTTTTCGAACCCCAACTTCTACACACAATACAATGCAACCGCGTGAGCGAAGAGGAGAGAAGGGTAGAGATCATGTCCAGTAGATACGCAAACCAAGTTGGTTGCTATAGGTTATTAGCAAATCTATGCTCGAACAGAAATCAAAAGTTAATAACCAAGTTTGGTTGGCACACCTGGTTAGCAGGGGTGTGTCCCGGGTTGAGGGACCGGGAGCTAGTAGCCCCGAGTTCGAGCTCCGGAGTCGCCAATTTGGCCAGAGGAATACCACTTCTGCTCTTTCACCTCGACTCCGGATTAGTCAGGTGCTAGTAGCCCTGGACACCGGGGACCCCTCAGGGGTACCCAAAAAAAAAAAAAGGTTATACAAGTGAGTTAACAACTAATAAAAAAATAAAAGTATAAAGTTGCATCATGTATAAATTTTTTTTTTGCAAAGTAAATGTATTTTATATGGAAAAAAAATAGAGGCATCACAATATTAGCGCAAAGCGCCAGATTCAAAAAAGGGTATACAAGTGAGTTAACAACTAATAAAAAAATAAAAGTATAAAATTGTATCATGTATACAAAAATTCCACAAAGTAGATGTATTATATAAAAAAAGTGAAGGTACTCCTACTTAAGTAGAGAACATCATACTATCTATATTTTTAATCGTAAAATACTTAATTTATAGTGGATAGATTTAAGAGAGAAAAAAATAGAAGAAAAAAAATTAACATTCACTATATATTTAACGTCCAACGACTGAAGATTAGGTAATATGATGCTCCCTACTTAATTAGGGAGCACCTACATTTAATCTATTTTATATTATTTGATAAT
>LTAE01007969.1:2736-21592 GCA_001647135.1 Pontederia paniculata | reverse complement strand
TGAAGATTCAGATAGAGAAGAAAGAAGAGAGGAGAAAGAGAAGAGAGGGGAGATGACTCACCTGACGGCTATAGTTTCTTTTTGAGAGAGAGAGAGATTTTTCTTTCTACTTATTTATTTATAGGAGTTCTCTAGGGTTTTATAACAGTTTTAAATAATTAGGATTCTATTATTAAATATGCAAAAATCTAAATTAAAGTAATTGAGATAATTTTTAATTAATTAAAAATTCTGGTTGTTACAAAGGTGTTAAAATCTATTTGCTCCCCTTGGTTTAATTTTGGACCTTCGCAGCTGTTCACCAACTCCGACAGGCGGCACGCAAAGAGAGCGTTGGAGAGGTTAGGCATAGAAGAAGAATGCTTCGAGACTATGAACCCTCACCTGTTCGCCGGCGGGAGAACCGACCGTGCCTCGGAGGTCATCCTCAAGCCCTCTGCAGCGGCAATGGAGACGGCGGTGCGCCTCGCCGGCTTTGACCCCCGTCGAACGGCAAGTGCCTCCTGCATTTCAGTTTCTTGATCTTAAGTAAGTAACAATTGCCTGATACCTTTTTTCTGTTTTATCCGAACATGCGTTCAGCTTTTTCTAGATGACAGCGAGAGGAACATTGCCGCAGGAAAAGCTGCAGGCCTTAGAACCACACACACACTCACACACACAATGTTAATTGTCTTCTAACGTCAATGGACACCTTGAACACCAATGTCTCGCGTGATTGTGATCATTTGCTGATACAATACAAACTTGATCATTAATTAATGCTGGGCCTGTGGACTTCTCTTGCATACATGTTGATTAGTTAAACAATCAATAATGAACTGTGATCTTTGATCCTATACGTCTCTCTGAAGAAGGACAAGACCTGTTTCACATTTACCATGCTGTCCTGTAATCGATCTTTGCGCTATTCTGTTACCATTTATTTCATCTCTCTCTGAGAAATTAAGAAGCCTTCATTGCATGAATTGTAAGTTTTTCTGTCTGCCTTCTCCTTGATGGATGGGATCCAAATCGACTAGTTTCATTCTTCTGTGAATTAAGGTTGGAAAGCGTACGAAGACGAAGGAAGCAGATTACTTGCTGGACAGCTTCTGCAGTCTGAGACAAGTGGTGCCGGAGATCTGGTGGGGAGGGGAGAAGGCCGCGCACTGCAGCATGACGTCGCCCTTGAGCTGCGCTTCTGACATGGAATCCATCAGGCCCACCACCAATGTCATCCAGGCTTAAATCACTTCCTCTCCTGATCAGTTATCAGTTCTGCACTGTTATGAAAAATAGGCGAGAGAGAAAGATCAACACACAAAGAACACACGGATTTACGAGGTTCACTTTTACTGAGCTACGTTTTTGGACGGCGGTTAGAGTTATTTTTTTAATATGGAAAAACAACACATGATACAAGATACTACTCAAACCCTAAGAAATTTATATATGGACTCTCAATACAAAATAGAAAACATGAACCCTAAGGTTGTCTAGATTTCGGGGGCTCCACCCCCGAGCCCCCGCAGGGGGATCCCCTAGATCCCCCATAGACCCCCTTAGGTTCGCTGACCGGGCAGTGAGACCCCCGAAGCCGCCTCAAATATTCGACGACTGTAATGCGCAGAGGGTTAAATGGATTTTCACTAGATTAAGATTTAAGGCATTATCGACATAATTAGACGGCTGTAATGCACAGAGGATCATATGAATTTCCACTATGTTAAGATTCAAGGCATTATCCACATGCACCATTCCAACTTCCGATTGGCGCCATCGCTCACTCACTCACTCACACTCTCTCTCTCTCTCTCTCTCTCTCTCTCTCTCTCTCTCTCCTGCTTGTACAGTCATCAGTTCTTGTCCATTACTGCAAATAAGACTTGATGGCGATGTGATCAATATATCAGTGATCAGTTCTGTACCTTTTTCTTTACGTTGACAGAATGATGTTTTATTTTTCATTATGAACTTTGTCTATAAATCTAATATAAGAAAATGTAAGAACGAGAATTAAAATTTGAAGACCTGTTGACTTGTGACAATTATCCAAAATGATGCATTTATTCTCAATGCGTCGACGAAGTTTATAGGGTCTAATCTTAAAATTGGGTTAATCTTTTAGACGGTAGAGTTTGGAAAAGAATACATGGTTTGTATGGATAATTAAATAAAATAACAAATTGACTAGCAATTAATTGGTTCTCATTAAGTGTTTTTTTTTCTACTTGCTAATGAGATTTTGGAATTTTCTAGATGCACAACGTCCAACCCAACAAATGGTGCTTATGGACGCATCACCACCAGATATTTGATTCGTTGTTCAAGGGACAGATAGATTAATCATCATGCTTGCATTACTGTGTGCTGTAAAGCATTTGTGAAGAATCATGAGTGCATTAGTGATTGGAATACACAAATATTCCACTAATAACTTTAATTTTTTTTAAAGAAAATAGATATTGTGTCCCTCTCAATTGGTAATAAATCCTCACCTCATTGAAAATCCATGTTTATTTAAATTTGATTTCTCTATAATAAATAAATGAAAATTCATGATAAAATTGAACTTTGGCTAATGTAGAACATAGAAGATACAATTTGATTTAAGTTATTTCAAAAAGACGTGTGGAATTGTCTTGCAAATTTAGAGTTTACGTAGCAGGTCATGCTGTCTAGAAATGCAGAACATATCTTAATCATTTAATGTATAATTAATAATAAGTTTAATAAGCTATAATCTTTTGTTAATTTTAATATTTATCATTGATTATTATATTGAATGATTAAGATCTACATATCTACAAAGCATGAAGTACTTTATAATTGCATTAAATCTAATTATAAATTGTTTTACCAAATTTTTGTTGGTGCTTTCAAATCATCAACATCTTTCAAAATTCATGTGAAAGTAATCTCTTTTGTTTATACATCGGTATTACGATTAGATTTGTCTCTTCATTCCTAAAGTCATCTTTTCATTCATAATTGTTCATATCCATAAATTTTTCTTTTCAATTTTATTATGTTTATATTTATTCTCTTCGGAACATAAAAGAAAACCTTTAAGATTTCTTTCTCTTCCTATTACCGATTCTTTTATTTTTTTGGCTTTTTCTCCCATTTCTCTATCCAATCATTCTTTTTTCTTTCTCTTACTCCATCTCTCTCACGTGATTTTTCATTGTTTTCCTTTTCTTCAATTTTTTTTATCTTAAAAAACAGCCAACGTTTCTTTGCTCTCTCCACATTTCACATTTATTTATTTTCTTTTCTTCTCTAATTCCAATAAATTTCAAACTTCTTTCAATTATGTTTTCTTTTTGTTTTTTTTACTAGAAGATGAGAATGTAACTTCCATCATGAATTCCTACTAAGACATCGATGACTTTGCAATTTGAATATTACAATATGCCATAGCATAATCAAGTCAAAGTAGTTGTCAACAAATCAAAGATAGTGTTTTGTCATGGTGGAATAACAATAAAATGGCTTCGTGCTTGTTGTCAAAAGCAATATATCTGAATATGAAAGGATTTTTTTGCCACAATCATGTTATTTTTCAGCAGTTCTGAAAATATCGACAAGAAAGATAAAGTGTAGTACAAGAGGTCTAATTTCGTTTGGAAAATATCATGAAATTGCTCAAGAATGTTGCTCGAGTTAGATAGTATAATCAATCATATGTTGTGTAATTTTGTGAAAAATAAATTGTCTTTGGAGGACTGCCAATTGAAACTTTTACTTATTTAAAAACATTATTGTAAAATTCATATTTTATCCTACAATTTTGTGAGGTGTATCTATATCATTATATTGAAAAACAAGGTCGAGCAAAGTTGTCACTAACAATCGTCATTGAGCAGCAAGAAGATGAATAAAATTAAAAGTGGATGATAAACTCATAGCTCTTAACATAATATCATGATTATGTGGACCTCTACCATTTGATACACCTCACAAATTGCAAAAGAGAAAATCCTTGCAATATGTGAAGAATGACTCTCGACTCTCCGAATGCAACAATTCAACTTTCTGAGTTCGAGGGTGAACTCTTTTGAAGAGGAAACTGATATGGGAAATATATAATAGAAGATAGAGTTTATGTTGGTTCAGAATCTTATTTTAATCTTTTTTACAATTTGATTAAATATACTCCAAGACTTCATATGTAATTCAATTCAAATCATATTATTTTATTCCTGAAAATAATATTTAATTAAATTATTTAATAATATATAGTATAGAAGGGTAAAGATGAGTAAGGAGTGGCATTAAGATTTTAGGAGTGGCAATAAGGAACCCTTATTTTATTCCTGAAAAACAGATTCCGAAAGAGCTTAATGGTATATTAATCATATTCCTAAAAAAACAAATTCCAAAATCACATAAATTTTCTATAAGATAGCACCATCGAGCATGATCTCATAATTCACCGAAGAAGAAAATCACATAAATTTTCTGAAATAAAATTAATATGATTGGAATTAAATTATAAATGAAAAACTTGAATCCTACCTGTAAGCTTTTACAATCAAATCCTTAAAAATCTAAAAACTAAAAAGATCAATAACATTAAATAAAATTCTAAACTAAATCAAAATTTATCTCCTACACATAAACATATATAAAGCGAAAGTTATTCTTATGTAATGCTCGCTTTTCTTTTTTTTGGCCTTGAAATCGCATTTACTTAATATTGAAGGAATTAAAATTCGTTCTAAAAATAGAAAAAAATAAGAATATAAATTAATTGGAAGGGTATAACTGAAATGAAAAATTGTCACTAAAATGCATGGACATTATTGAACAGAACACCTAATTGGTTTAGATAACAAACCCTTGACATCCCAAAAATCTACAGAGGCCACAATTTTACCACTGGTTTAGAAAGGCCGAAATATTGGGCACCTAATTGAACAGAACAGAGTTACAAAAGCTTACTCTATGCATAAAGAACGATTAAGCAAAGAAACAAATGATCAATATGTAAAACAAAATAAAAAGATAAAGTTATCATCTGTACAACAGCAGCATAAATTTGCAGCATTCTTCCTACTGAAGCTGTAACGGACACGACTTGATGCCACATTATCAAACCAAACGAACTTAACACTAAAATACTGAAACTGAATTTTTTGGCACAAATGCGAAAAATCTGAATGTCCACATTCTATCATTAAATGGTCAAATTGCATTGACCCTGTCCTGCTGTGACGAGAAAATGTGAAAAATAAGAAACAAAGGTAAGACCAAGACCACCCTTTAAATTTTCCCGATGATATAAGGGAATGTGCTGCAAGAAAAAATAGTCCAGCATACACCAAAGATGCATAGACATATACAACACATGGAGAAATTAAAAAAATTGGATTAAAATTATTTATAAGATTTAGTAACATAGAAAGATTTTACATGAACTGGCTTGCACTACTGCTGAGCTAAAGGAACCGTTGGTTTCTTCTCCACTTGATCGTAATGCACCACAAAGTTTTCCTGCATTTAGATAGCTGGATCTATTAAGTGACCAGTACAAAAGAAGTAAATGGAAGAGAAAATGATCTTGTTCAAACCTTTGGAACTGTATCCCATGTGTTTGGATCAAAACAAAGGTATGATCCCCTTTCATATGTGTTTGTCTTAACAAGTGGCTCCATATTTGCAACTCTCGTGAACCACAATTTGTGTTCCTTGTGATAAAACCATCCACGTGTATAACTGCAGAATTTTTTTTAAGGGCTATAACTGCAGAATTACTTAATGAGACTTGAAAATTCTCTTAAAAAATAGGGTTATTTCCAGTTTTCTCCCTTGAACTATGACATATCTACCAACATAGCCCCTCAACTATATTATTATCCACTTAGCACCCTTAAACTTATTTAATAGTGACACTTAACCCCAAAAATAGTGTTTGACATTTTTTCTCTCATTTTATTTATTTTTTAAATTATTAATTTTTTATTTTATCCTTCTTAGATTAATTCAAAGACAAATAGTCTTAGTCTTGTAAAAAATATAAAAAGGAAAATTTTGCAATTGGATTAAAAAAAAAATTTGAAGCCAAAAAATATTTTGAAGTAAAAATAATACTTAAAAAATAGAAAAATTAAAATTGAATCTTAAATATATTTAGAATTATGAGAAAATTTATACTATTAGATAAAAATCTAAAAAAAAAATTTAATATGGTTAAAATAGTAATTCAATAATTTAGAAAAATTAAAATAACATAAAATATAATGATATTTATTTTCTGGGGTTAAATGTCACTATTCGAAAAGTTTAAGGGTGCAAAATGGATAATAATATAATATAAGGGTTATATTGGTATATATGCTATAGTTTGAGGGAGGAAAATGGAATTAACCCTAAAAAATATGTACATGCAAAGTCCTTAACATTATCCAATAATTAACTAAATCAGCAATGTCAAATTCAGGAAAAAAAGACAAAACAGCAATCAACAAAAATCATATGGAGTTGTGAAAAAAAAAGACATGGGAGTGACTGAGGATGCCAAGACAAGAAGAGATCCGAGATCAACTACTTAACCTTAATGGAAACAGATTAGAAACTAGAGTTAACCATGCTGTCATCACCCAAACTGCAAATCCGAAATAAAGTAATATGATTAAAAGATCTAAAACCTAGCCAGCAGCTAAAACAAATATAATAGTAAGTTGTTCACTAATGAACACTGATTGTCAAATGTGTTAATAGAAAATCTGAAAAGAATGTCAAATGACTCTTTGAACACAACTTAAGCCAAAACAAGAAACACAAAGTCGTGTATAAACAAGAAAGTTTTCGATAAAATTGATGAAGAGGTGAGCATCATTATGCCAATTCATTACGCATACGGCCCAATTTGTTAGTTCTTTTTTTCCCTAAACAATATGTGCATATATACATGCATTAAAAGAGATGAGAGAGAATAAGTGAGAGTGAGAGAGAAAGTAAGTACAGCTCTGAGGCAGCATAAAGTTGCATTTCATCCTTTGGCATACTGCAAAACGAGAAAATAACTTAATTAATGGCAGTTTTCAATCAAAATGAAACAGAACTACTTTCATTCAAAAAGCCATAAGTACCTATAAAAGATGTAAAATAATGTTGATAGTTGAAATTTTGAAAAATGTCCTTGCTACATCCACAACAGCAAAGTTAGAACAAAATAATACACAATAAATTTCAAGAAAAAATACTCATTGAAGTTGAAAACTTACATGTATAGGAGGAGGCGGATTGGAATAGTAACAATTAGGAATCGAGTACTCTGGCTCTCCTTTGCTAGGTTTCTCAGCCCAAGGAGAAACAAAAGTCTTATGAAGATTGTCTGATGAATTTAAACTCAATCCTAACGTTGTCAAATCAATTCCTAGTGCAAGAGATGTTAGATCAGCATCACTCATCCTAATAACACTCAATAAACCAAGCATTCCAAACCGATCAAGCGTCGTTTGTGTTCCTTGAATGGATTTAAGGTTCTGATCCCTGTATGATTGTGCAGCAGATGCCATTTGTTGCAGTCGAAACTGAGATTGATTCTGATGTTGGTACTGCTGAATAAGCTGCTCATATGCTCCCATACCAGAAGCAGGAGATGGAGAATTTAACGGTCTCAATCCGACGCCAGGGGCTCCACTGTTTTGAATCTATGAAAGAAAAAATTCAAAGAGAATTCTTGCTTAAACAATTTACCAGCAAAATTACCCTTCAAAAAAATTACTATCAAAAGGTTTAACTTTTACGGATATAATACTTGCATATATATGGCAGTCTAACTGAGAAAGTCATTAAATGAGGCAAAAAACCTGTGAGTGAAAGGATCCATGTGAAGATGGATATAGATCAGATCCATGCAAGGGAAGAAGATCTTGATTGTTTCCGGGTGCAAAGTTAATCCCACTGCCACTGACTGCAGTAGCATGTTGCTGTTGTTGCTGACGGTTAGATGCATAAGTGCCTCCTATGTTAAACCCAGTAGATCTTGCCATCTAGTTGACAATGTAAAAGGAGCAATGTGAAAATTAGCAAACCTTTTTTGAGGAACAAATTAAAACAAATAAATGAATGTTCGGCTCACAGGGAAGTGCTGTGATTGCATCATGGAGATATTATCATGAAGTTGTTCCTTTTGACGCATATCCACAGAAAAATCTGTACTACCACCTATGAAAATGCCACATAAATTGAACAAAGAATTAAGGAATAAAAACTAGAGTGATATTTTCAAAATTTGAGAAAAATGATATCTTTTTTGTGAGGGGGAGAAAAAGATTTTCTTTCACAGCTAAAATGAACTTTGAAGCCAAACAAAAACCAAAAGGTGTCGAGTACTATTATGAAAAGAAAAAAATGAAAACTTCAAACCTCTAAATTACACTTTCTAATCTTGAAAGCTCAGTATGTTCACTGATTGTTAAATATACTAATCAAATCATTGCGTGAACTTTTCCTCAAAAAAATACATGAATAGAGCAACTCATAACAGAAGAAACTAAAAAATGCATAAACTTTGCCATCCACCCCAACAAAAGAAGGTGGGTCGATACCCAATATACAGCATTAAATATGGAAATAGACCAGTACATCCTTTTCTATCTGGCATAAATTGAGCCAAAAAGATGCATCTTGAAGCAACATGATTTAGATAAGATGGAGATAGGAACTAAAAGGTAACCCAATTGAAAAATCAAGAAAAGATAAACAAGCCATCACCAAATGAATATAGTCAATAAAGGATAATCTATTGATATTAAATTAAAAACCAAGGTAATCATGGTAACCATACAATATTTCAAGCGTGCTACCGTGTACAAATAGAAAAAAAAGGTATTTCTTTGAGGGAGAATGGAAAGAAAATGAAGCTAGAGCTCATCCTGAAAACGAAAGCACTAGTGTGATTCAACAAATCATCCATGGATCCTGAATGCAAAAAAAAAAATTCTTATGTTTGGGGACTAAAAACATTCCTCGCATTGGGTACCCGGAAAAATCTATTGCAAAACAAACATGGTTAGGTCGTTAATTCCTATAAAACAAACAATGAGCTTCTCATTATCTATGGATCCAAAGCTACCATGTAATTTGATTAATAATTCATTTGTTTGGGTAATAAATTATATTAAACAATTCATTATTGTATCTTTCAGGGGCGTAAGTTTGTCGTAAATAAGTTCATCAAGGAGAGCCAGGGGAGGTGCTGACATCATACACAACCAGAGAAATCAGAAAAAACAATAGATGCAAATGAAGCATTAACACTTATGTAACATTTTCTAGAATAAATTATGATATCACTGTAATAGAAAATACTGCCTGATAACGAGCATAGTGTTACCAGAATGCCAAGATGGAAACCAACACAACCATAAAACTAAATAATATGAAAAATGAGAAATAGAAAATTGTAACCATCAAATTTAAAGACAAAAGCTCCAATAAATGAAGGGCATGATAAAGCAAAGGTACAATCAAAGCACAACATTTAGTCCGTTAAAGGAAAGGATACACACCTTTATATCCAGGCAAAGCTGGGAAATCCTCGTTTTGTATGCTAAATTCCTGGTTTTGTTGGACAATGGAACTAACACCAACTCCTTGCTTTCGCATTGAACCTAATAGTTACAAAACCAAAAGATTCTTCACACATAAGGAACAATCAGTGACAAAAGAGAAACAAACAGCATTCACATACCTAACTGGCCTTGTGGCCCTCCAGATGAACTTGGTCGTGCGCTTAATTGAGGAAAATCATTCATGTCAAAGGGAGAAGTCTCATTAGCATTCATGTCAGTTAGCATCCCCATTGAGCTTAGCGCATTATTCCCACCTTGTACTTGGCTCTGAGATAATGGTCCACCAGATGTAGCATAAGGATTCCCAAGCATACCAATCATTTGTGGTGCTGTGAATGAGATAAGCATAGTCAATCAACTATTTTTTATCTGGAAAAATTGAATTAGCAGCAGCATGTGTCCAGCAATGAGGAAAAGGCAAGCAAATACTGCTCTCCAAGGAATCACAATAACAAACAATGCCACACAGGCAAGAAAGAGAATACCATGTTAATATTTATTGTCGGATATGGTGCAAATGGCATTAGCCATCTTCCTAGCACCATAAATTTCCAAATAGTATAAAGACATCTATAGTGTACATGACTTAAAATATGGAACAAAGTAAACGGAAGAACACACAAAGAACATTCTACAAATGGCACTACATTCAAGGAAAAACAGGAATTCGACACTACTTGCTCGATCAATTAAAGGACAGTGAGGGCCTCGTTCACAGATGATATATTAAGGTACTTTCGAGCTATTCTGGAAGGAAAACCAAACTCAGAATTACATGGAAATGAGCAGAAAGAAAGAAGCTGCCAAACCAATTGACAGGTAGAAAGTGCGGCCCACTGGATGTTTACCTCCTCCAGTTTAGAAAATTCAAATAACCTTCCTTGATGCAAAATGGGATACAAGTTCTAGAAGAAGCCATGTATTTTCTTTTCTCTGAATGGAAATTATGCTACCTAGTCAATTATCTCTTCTTAGAGTGGTAAGACTTAAATTCCCATTGCAGGTACCTGAATTTGATCATGAGGGTCTGCCTCATGCAAATTTGAAGTTCTGCTCATTTCGAGCTATTCTAGAAGGAAAATCAAACTCAGAATTACTTGGAAGTGAGCAGAAAGAAAGAAGCTGCCAAACCAATTGACAGGTAGAAAGTGCGGCCCACTGGATGTTTACCTCCTCCAGTTTAGAAAATTCAAATAACCTTCCTTGATGCAAAATGGGATACAAGTTCTAGAAGAAGCCATGTATTTTCTTTTCTCTGAATGGAAATTATGCTACCTAGTCAATTATCTCTTCTTAGAGTGGTAAGACTTAAATTCCCATTGCAGGTACCTGAATTTGATCATGAGGGTCTGCCTCATGCAAATTTGAAGTTCTGCTCATTTCGAGCTATTCTAGAAGGAAAATCAAACTCAGAATTACTTGGAAGTGAGCAGAAAGAAAGAAGCTGCCAAACCAATTGACAGGTAGAAAGTGCGGCCTGCTGGATGTTTACCTCCAGTTTAGAAAATTCAAATAACCTTCCTTGATGCAAAATGGGATACACGTTCTAGAAGAAGCCATGCATTTTCTTTTCCCTGAACGGAAATTATACTACCTAGTCAATCATCTCTTCTTAGAGTGGCAAGACTTAGATTCCCATTGCAGGTACCTGAATTTGATCATGAGGGGCTGCCTCATGCAAATTTGAAGTTCTGCTCATTTCTAACAAAAAAGGCTACACTTCATTAAGTGAACCAGTATTTTTTTTTTATAATTAACTGCCTGTCATTAAAATGGTCCATACTCTAAGGCTGTGTTTGTTCTGATGAAATTGTTTTTTCTGGAAAACAAATTCATAGATTTCATTGTTTGGTAAGACAAAAAAGTTGGCCAAAAAATTGTTTTCCCGTTGACTGATAAAAAATAAGTATTATTTTGGGAAATTAACTTCCCTTCTCTAATTAGCATACATTTTCCTCTCCTAATCTTCTCTCTTTTATAGTCTCAATTGACATTTCATTTTGTAGATACCAAACACAGGAAAAAAATGAGTTACTTTCTCAGAATTCATTTTCCTTCGCAATTTGTTTTCATCTAAACAAACCCACCTAAATCCAACGTTGACAATAAAATATTAGAAATACCATCTCAAAAAATATTAGAAATTTAGCGAAAGATATAATTAGATAAAAATGAAACTGAAAACAAACATTTGTTTCCCATGATCCTTCCCCCAAACCTGATAAAACAAGAAAAACAGCCTCCTAATAGGAGATCAACCGTCTCTCTAACTAAGAAAGAAGCAGCAAGAAGTAACTCTACAATGGGAAAACTATGTTGCCTCAAGCATTCTCCTGTTGAAGGCATTTGTTGTGGATAAATGAGCCCCTCTTTAATCACATAAAGTGTTATTCCGATTCTGTAGCTGATGTGAAGAACAAACATCGAGAAACATCATTTTCAAAGAAATAAAATAAATACTGAGAAACAAAGTGCTACACCAAATATTTTGCACATTCATTTCAACAAATCATATTTTTCAGAAACATGGATCCCTTTTCTTAGAAAGTATAGGTCATTGAAATTGAGATATTATAGGTTGTCCTCAAACGTATTCTAACATGTAACTTGAACACATAGCTGCAAGGTAATCTTGTAAAAGACTAAATAATATAGTCAAATAAAAACTTGCGAACAGTTACCTTGCTGCAGCATGCCAGTCATAATCCTATTGGGTCCTTGTGCATTAATGCTCCCTGTCCCATTATTCGCAGCTAAGTTCACACGTGAAGCTAGACTAGGAACAGACAGACCACCAGAACTTATGCTTCTTCCAAGGTTACCACCACCAACCATGTTATTAATTGAGTTAGAAAGCCTAGGTCCCAAAATTGGTGACACTCCCAGTCCTGGAACTGAGCTACGATTGCCAGAATTAGCTGAGTTTGAAGATATGCCAGTTAATGAACCTCCGATACCATTCATGCCACTACTAAAAGCAGGACTGCCCACAACATTGATACCTCCTCTGTTTGTGACACCAGAACCATGAGACATCTGCATGGAAATAAGAAAATGCTAACTGGGAGCACTAAAATAGACAATCTTGTAACAATCTTTCATCGAAACATTGACTGCTAAATTTAACTTGTGGCAAAGATTATTAAAACCTGACAATATAACTTAAAATGTGTCTTATACCTGAGATAAAGCAACAGGAAGGTTGTTTGATGCAAACCGACCACTAGAAATGCTTCCACCAGCTTGCTGAACACCACCTGATGGGACACCACCCATTGACACATTTCGGGAAGCTAGTGAACCAGGCATATTTGGAAGATTGAAGGTTCCATGAATGCTATGCAGCCCTTGTAGGGCACCTGCATTGTGATCAGCAAACTATTCAAGATATATAATCATAAATACATTTTTTTTCTAACATGCATATGCTAAATTTTCGTAACTGATAAGGCCCTTACCAGAATGATGGAATCCAGGAGTTGCAGCAGACTGCCCAGAGAATGAAGTGGTAAAGGGCCTGCCAGTGGAGTCAGGTAGATTTGAGGTTGAACCATTGATTGTTGTCTGCAATCAAACTCCTAACAGTTAATATTAAGCAAAGAAGACAGGCATGCATGCATACACTCAAAAGGAGAAAGTATTGGCTATCTGCCCGCTTAAATCACTTTTTACACCACAATTTACATGGCCACCAAGAACAATATACACACGTTGCCTATTTTCTTCTATGCTTATTATCTACTAACCATTTTGTATGATAATAAAACATAAGTTGTCTGCTTTTATAAGCCTACAAATGAAGAAAAGAACAATTTCAAACAAGTCATGAAAGGACTGGAGAGCAACAAGAGTACATAGAGCATAAAGTACTACACAATCACCAAAGACGAAAATATGTTTTTTAGCTTTTTTGACAAAATATATTTTTTTAGCTCGCTTAAAGATTTAAGAAAGACATTCTGACTAATAATTAAAGTTAAGTCACCAGATTGCCAATTTGGAAACAACATATTATTTTTTAGAGTGAATTAGGAATCAACATATATTTTCAATTCAACTGTTGGCTGCGTCAAGGCCTATCAGCACATCAGAAAATCAAACCGTTGAACTTGGAGGTGCGGACCGTGTAAACTGAAATTTCCTAATCTTGTGTTACTTACTGAATATGAGCTAAAATTGGTCTCACATTCACAAATGGTATTTTTTAACAAGCAATTAGTGACACCTCATATCAATAGCATTTAAATATAAGAATAAGAAGATTGTCGAATTATCCAGCTTTTTTAAATCACTTGGAAGTTGCTTGCGTTTAAAAGCAGGTAACAAGTTGTAATACTTAAAAATTAAAGAAGAGGAATTACATTAAGCAATCCAGACATTATGTCCTAGTATTAAAGAGTTCAATCACGCATTAACACCAGATAAATTGCTCCAGCATATTTTTGGCGAGTACAAGCAGTTACAGAGCTCCTTATTTCCTGTTGTTGATATACAACCTGGGAATGCAAATTATATTGTCAGGATAATATAATTTGACAGATATTATTTAGTGCAGGAAAAGAATAATATTTTTTTAAGAAGAGGAAAAGAAGAAATACATCCATGTAGATGTTAAAAGAATGTTCATATAGTAATTTTTCGTGGCTAAATGGTTAATATTTTTCAATTTATTAGTTCAAGAATATATGTTTACACTTGTTATTTGAATAATAAGCCAGAACAATGGTTAGCTTTATAAACAGTGAGGATCAGTTTATATGTACATCTAAACATAGCGAATTAATAATGTAGATGAACACTAAATGCGGCCAAACACACTTAATTTCAACAGTATACTCACAGTATTTCTTAGATTTTTTAAGTATGATGTCATGATACCATCCTCCCAAATTTCTAAGTTCACAGCAACTGGCTTCAATCCAGATAAAGGCTACTGGTTTGATTCCCACAGAATGCATTTGAGGCCTCAAACAGCTAACTTCTGAATGTAACTTGAATCTTTTGCCCTCTCAAAAAAAAAGAAAATTTGAAACCTTCTTGGAGAAAAAAAAGAGGCTTCATCCCATATTTTGACACTGGCCTTGAGAACCCGAATGAAGTCCCCAGTTCTCTTATTTAAGCTCCTGCACTATTCTAAATATTTGTTCCAACTTATAGAGTCCTTACTACGACCGGTTCAGCTTAATTTCCTATCCAAGCTCATTTTATGAAATGCTACATTCAGAGGATTTAACCACTTTCACAGCGAATATACCTGAACAAAGTTAAAGGAAGCAAAATTTCGGACGATGGTCTAACAACGCAGACTTCTCCTTTTTCATTAGATCTTAAATGGAGCAACAAAAATTAGGAGTTTTGAAGTATAAATCAGAACAATAGTCTAGAAAAAGGTTGAAATTTGGGGGTAAAAGGAGGTTAATCGGTTAAATAAATTGGGATCAAACCAGCAAATGAGAGGAAAAACTGAAATGGAGGAATCAATTAACACAAAAAAGGGGACAATCAGATCACAAAAACCCTATTTTTGCTTAGATCCAAGACCCAAAGAAAAGAAGAAATAACTCAGATCCAGAAAAAGAACCCGGCACGAGCACACGGCCAGATGATAGGAAAAAATAGACAAGCGATCGATCCGGGCGTACCAACGCCAGAGGACGGAGAGAAGAAGAATTGCAGATCGCCGGCACCGCCGCAGCCGCCGAGAGAAGGTGAAGAGTTCGGACGAGAAAACCCTAAACGACGATTGCACACGAGGGAAGGATCAAAAAAGGACGCACGAGTTAATTCATGTGCGAAGGCAAAATAGAAATTTATATTTTTATGGGAGGGTTATGTGCATATATGTATACCCATCAAATAATAACGTCCCAATTCTTTATTACACGGCTCGGATATGCCACAAACACGAGCGTCAATTTAATACTATTAAAATATGTAATATTTTAAAATAAGTTTAAGCTAACCATTTTGATTTTAACAATAAAAACAATTAGACAACAGTAAATTTGATATTTTTATGGAAAAAAATCATTAATCCTCATAAGCACACCAGTCACCCTTTTAAGAATACTATGTTGTGTTCACTACATTGTCATTATATATTATCTAACTATTTATATTATTTTTAAAAAATATCACTTATTAAATTATTAATAATGTGTATTGTTATGCTTAATATGCATAAGAAACATGCCTAATATTTTTTATTATCTTATTTATTATATAAAAAATTAATAAATAATATAATTTTTTTATCAGAATATCGTTAAATAAAGCAGTTAAGTTTACAAATTTATATAAATTTAATTTAAATTATGTGAACTTGAATCACGAACATATACTTTAAGTTCATAAAATTTATACATCAAACAAATAAACATACTAAGAAAATAGTATAAAGTTCATTAAAAATAATAATAATAAATTAATAGTAATTATTCTAAATTATCATTATACTATAATAATTAATAACTTACTCATAATATATGAATAAATTATTATAATTAATTAATAATAATAGTATTAAAATTAATTATAGTAATCTATTTAATGATAACAATAAAAATCTTGTTATAGTCATTAATAATAGTTAATTCTAATTAATAAAATATTATATTATTATTTATTTAGTTATTTTTATCATTTATTTAAATAAAATTCAAAAGAATGAAAGTGAAAAGAAAAACTATAAGAGATTGTCACTCTGAATTGTCACCTCATATATGGGTAATTTAGTTACCACTTCATAAGCAATATGATTGCTTGCAAAATAAAAATAAAATGAACAAGACAATATGATGGGACTAGATAATTTAATACAATATTACCAGGTAATGTAGAAAGATTACCTTTATAAAAATGCCCCTTACTTCTTTAACTTTACTATTGATCGCTTGACTGATCAACATAATGGACACATCATGTGAAATCTAACATTTTAAAACAAAAATTATTCAATAGTCTAGCCAAATAAAATACTCTATTATATGATTCGATAAAAAAATGCATAAGTAATAAAGGTTCGATAATTTCTATTACAAAAGTAAATTTTAACTCAATCTACACTAATCATGTGCAAGTAACCATACCACGAACGATTGCATCACAAATGTCATCACATATTTATTATCCTTATCATCTACATGACCCGAAGTAGGAGAGATAATTATCGTATGAGTTAGCTCAATAAGAAAAATCATTCGTCTTTACGATAAAGAAAATTATAATTATAATCAATAGATTCATTTTTATTTATTTTACCTTTTTACATTTTCATTTCTCTATTTCTTTCTTTACAGTGTCATTAACTATTCTACTATGAAAACATAAATCGCATTGTTATAATACAATGCTCGTTATTTGATGTTCAATTTGTTCTCGGCCAATTCAATCTTTTACTTAGAACTTGTTGTCACTTCTTATTATACTTTCTCCTAAGTTATTCAATTATCACAATCAATAATGAGTCTTTAATAGTCATAAAATTCATTAGTTTTAATCCTTAGTGCCTTTAAGGCTAGCTTGGCCTGAGAATTCAATAAACGACAATCCCCAAAGGGATTGACAATTGTTTCCGAAGAAACATATAAACAACTGTTCTCGAAAGAATCTAATTATCCACATGTAAGGTTCGTGTTAATAATTCACCAAGAATCAGATCACACCATTCATGGATCAATTCAATCACATGTTCATTCTAATTACATATCTTGATATTGATAGCCTAACTTCTTCGTCATTGCCCTCATTCATTCTCCTTGATCCTTCCCACGATATGCCTTCCACCTCTTCCTCATGTCGCTCTGGTACTTTCCTCTCTTGGTCCTCAACATGAATAAGAGAACCAATGTCGAGAAGGAAGGATGAAAGGATCTTACCTCTAATCCTCAAGGGGGAGAGAGAGGAGAAGAAAAAGACTTCGTGATGGTTGGGGAAACAAATAATGGTCTAAGGGGAAAATAATTCATAGTCAAGATTTATATAGAAGAGTCCTAAAGTTTCTGGTAGTTTTGATAATGAATTTAAATTTGAAATCTTAATTCAAATACATCAGGACTTTGTCGCACAGAGGCGATACGTTTCATGTCTCACTCGGACACGGTCCATTTTTGTTTGTTTAGCTAACTTGCCATGACCTGAGTGCAGTATTGCTCATGTCCAAGTTAGACACGGTCCATTTTTAACTTATCATTTCTTGATTTTGACTTATTTCGCAAGTCGAGTGCAACACAACATGCATTCAGGTTGGACATGGTTTGTGTTGGACATTCCATTGATCATTTTTAATTTATTTAGAAGTGTCGGATGTTATAGTTATGAGTAAAATATATTGGAAAATGAACATCTATGCATCTATATAACGGCCTTGTGCATTGTTGTATTTTTTATGTTTGGTTACTTATAACTTAAGAGTCTAGTTATTTTCACTTTCCTCACCATTTTTAAGACTATTTTGTCACATATATTTAGCATCAACTTTTTTTTATATATAAACTATTATGTGAAGTAAAGTAGAGTATCATTAGAATGTCCTAACTCAAAAGATCATGATAGAACTCAAAAGTAACTAAAGCATCAACCGTAATCATATTTATTTTTTACAATTTTAAATTTTTTTGACATTATTAATCTTCATAATGTATACTTTTTTTGCATAATTTATTATTTTACAAATTATTTTTAAGCATCATCAGTGATAATTTTAAATTATACGTAACGAAAGATATTGAAATAAATGAAGAAAAAAGTGTGTAAGATCTCTTGACATAAAATGAAAAATGTATCACATGTTCCTTAATATTGTTTCTTTAATATAAAAAAATCTTACGAACGAGAATGATAACCTTGCATGCTTATGTCAATCCATCTCGCCTCTTTCTTTACTTAGATCAGTTGGTGTTTGAGGCCACTAATACTTTACTAGTGTTATAATGTCATGCACCAACATGGACCATGTTGGTGTTGGGGATTTCCATGTGGTAGCCTGAAATTTAATAATAATATTTTTAAGTAGTTTGAATTCTGGAATTAAGTTAAAACAATAATATTTAATCTAATCTGAAATTAAGATAGGGAGATAAAGTTTAATCTAACTCAAACTTGGATTACCTCTAGACAATCCTATATAAACACCCATAGGGAGGAGAAAACTCTCATTCTCTCCCGTGAAGCCCCAAACCGACAGTCTCTCTCTCTTCTCTTCTCTCTCTCTCTTCTCTTCTCTCTCTCTCTCTCTCTCTCTCTCTCTCTCTCCATATATATATATATATATATATATATATATATAT